>JACEEZ010020085.1:77500-103447 GCA_016584305.1 Chionoecetes opilio
CTGCTTTCAACATCGTTTGCTTAAGAGAAAATATCCTGCCTGGCTAAACCCAACCAAATATATATATATATATATAATATATATTAATATATATATATATATATATATATATATATATATATAAATATATATATTTATATATACTAGCAAAAAGGGTGCCCTCCGGGCACCTTTCTCCTAGCTCCTGCGGAGGGCTGTAGGCCTGCGGCCCAATGGGGGGCCTGTGGCTATGTTGTGTTATTCATAAATTCACCATTCATAAATTTAACAACAAATTTTGAGATTTATATATATGGACTACAAAGTCAAGTCTCTATCTCGCACGGTTTAACCGCTACAGCTGTTTTTAGGTTGTTTTTGCTTGCCACGCCAACCGGGGTCGAACACGCCCCTCAAAACATCTTTCATCCCCCCAAGTCGATCACGGCCAACAATTTTGGACTACAGTGTCAAGTCTGTATCTCGCACGGTTTAGCAGCCACAGCCGTTTTTAGGTTGTTTTTGCTGGCCATGCCCACCAGGGTCGGCCACGCCCATCGTAACATAGCCTATGTTCTCCGCTGGGTCATGAGGATTCCAAATATGTGCGGCATGTGGGGTTTTGGCCATCTGTAGCCGAGTCTATAACGAGCATACAGACACACAGATAGACAGACACATTTAGAGATTTATATATATAGATATATGTATACGTACATATATGTATATATATATAAATATAATTTGTATATATATATATAAATATATATATATATATATATATATATATATATATATATATATATATATATTATATATATAATATATATATATATATATATATATATATAATATATATATATATATAAATATATATATATATATATATATATATATAAAATATATATATATATACGTTGGAGAACTATTGCTTCCAGTTCATCTGCATATCCACTCATCTGCTCATGTCACGCCAGGTAGTATAGTGGACTGAAATACTCGGAGTGAGACGAGCTGAGAGCCGGGAGCATGCCACTGTCTGTCAAGAGGTACAAAAGTGCATCACCATGGTCTTGGTGTGGTTGATTGTCATTCTGCGCTCTTCAGTCCGTGCCTGAAGTTTGGCTTGCAGTGGCAAACAGTCTGCGGCCCTGGTGTTGAAGCGGATGCCCAATGTTCTGTCGTCCACGTAGTTGGTAAGTGTGTGCATGTGTGTCTGTGTGTATGTATGTGTGTGTGTGTGTGTGTGTGTGTGTGTGTGTGTGTGTGTGTGTGTGTGTGTGTGTGTGTGTGTGTGTGGGTGTGTGTTATTCACCCATGGTCTTGTCCATGCGAGCTAGCTCGCGATCGCCAGTTTTCACCCTCTCAGTGCGAGCTTGGAGCTCATTATTACCGATCTTTGGGCAATGCTGGGACCTCACAGCCCACACAACCCCATCTCCTTGCTCAAGGTGGACAGTAACCGTCCGTATTTGTCAGTGAAAAATCCCCAGCAGCGCGAAGAATCGAACCGCCTACCCACAGAATGGAAGACTAGCACGCTATCAACCTGACCATCGCGTGGTGTGTGTGTGTGTGTGTGTGTGTGTGTGTGGTGTGTGTGTGTGTGTGTGTGTGTGTGTGTGTCTGTGTCATTTACCTAAGGTCTAGGCGAGCTGAACTCGTAATTGCTAGTTTTACACTCCCGGAAAAGAACTTAAAACTCAAAATTATTGATCGTTGGGTAATGCTAGGATCTCAAACATCACAAACTCCATATACCCTTGTTCAAGGGAGATCACAAACGCCTGCATTTGTCAGTTGAAAACTTCTATGAGCAAGCGGGGATCGAACAAGTGACCACAGAAAGGCCAGAAACTTTTTAAACCACACGATCATGCATACAGGTGTGTGTGTGTGTGCGTGTGTGTGTGTGTGTGTGTGTGTGTGTGTGTGTGTGTGTGTGTGTGTGTGTGTGTGTGTATTCATCTAGTTGTATTCATCTAGTTGTAATTTACAGGGCCAGAGCGACGTTCATATGGCCGTCTCCATATTAACATTTTTTATCATTCATTCTTAGTACTTAGTGTTGGCCGAAGCCACCACCCCGGGAGGCGGGGCACAAACCCCCGGCTAACACCCGGTACCCATTCACTGCTGGGTGGACAGGGGCTCGGGTTTTAAGAAGACCGCCCGTCTGTCTTCGCTCCGCCCGGGGGTCGAACCCGGGACTTATCGGTTGTGAGCCGAGTGTGCTAACCGCTACACTACGGAGTTCCCTTAAATAGAAATTGTTTATATAGGACGTGGGATTCGAACTTAAGTGTTTTTGCTTAGAAACAGCTATCACTTTACCACTGAGCTATGGAGCGCCTTGTGTGTAGCGTGTGTGTGTGTGTGTGTGTGTGTGTGTGTGTATGTGCGTGTGTATTCATCTAGTTGTATTTTACAGGGCCAGAGCAATGCTCGTGTGGCCCCGTCTCCATATCAACATTTTTATCATTCATCCTTAGTGCTTTGTATTGGCCGAAGCCAGCACCCCGGAGAGCAGGTCACAAACCCCGGCTAACACCCGGTACCCATTCACTGCTGGGTGGACAGGGGCTCGGGTTTTAAGGAAACAACCCATCTGTTTCCGCTCCGCCCGGGGATCGAACCCGGGATGTGTGTGTACACTCATGCACAAATGCAAAACATAAAGGAAAATAGAGAGAGAGAAACAAAAAATTGGGTACAGGAAAAAAAGGGGAAAGCGAGTGAGGAGAAACATGAAACACAGTAAGTGAAGGTGGGTGGGAAAGGGAAGATTATAGATGACTAGCCGCAAAGCCGCCCTCCGGGCGGACTTTTTGGCTAGCTCCTGCGGAGGGCTATTGGTGGGCCTTCGGCCCACCACCTGTTTTTGGTGGGCCTTCGGCCCACCAAACATGGAATCTCCAGATAGCCCCTTCTAACTTTCCTGAAATCATGGATGTAGAAATGTACATATTCCCCCCACCCATTCACTCACCCATTACCCATCACCCCCCACCCATTCACTCACCCATTACCCATCACCCCCCACCTATTCACTCACCCATTACCCATCACCCCCCACCCATTCACTCACCCATTACCCACACTCCCCACCCATTCACTCACCCATTACCCATCACCCCCCACCCATTCACTCACCCATTACCCATCACCCCCCACCTATTCACTCACCATTACCCATCACCCCCCACCCATTCACTCACCCATTACCCATCACCCCCACCCATTCACTCACCATTACCCATCACCCCCCACCCATTCACTCACCCATTACCCATCACCCCCCACCCATTCACTCACCCATTACCCATCACCCCCCACCTATTCACTCACCCATTACCCATCACCCCCCACCCATTCACTCACCCATTACCCATCACCACACACCCATTCACTCACCCAATACCCATCACCCCCCACCCATTCACTCACCCATTACCCATCACCCCCCACCCATTCACTCACCCATTACCCATCACCCCCCACCCATTCACTCCCCATTCCCCATCACCCCCACCTATTCCCTCACCCATCACCCATCACCCCCAACCCATCACCCCCCACACATTCACTCACCCATCACCCCACACCCATTACCCATCACCCCACTTATTCACTCACCCATTACCCATCACCCTACATCAAGGCTTCCTCAATTCTCGCAACCCACTTTTGTTTTCACAATTCTCGCTAATAGGCTGCTAAAAAAAAAAAAAAAAAAAAGTGATCGGATCATCTCATAAATGGGCTTATGACCTTCCCCTGGTCAACCCGGTTCCCAAAATGTGCCATATGAGGTGTTTGCGCCACGGGGGGCGGAACCTATACCACACACACACACAGCCGCATAGCCGCCCTCCGGGCAGACTTTTTGGCTAGCTCCTGCGGAGGGCTATTGGTGGGCCTGTGTTTGGTGGGCCTTCGGCCCACCAAACATGGACTCTCCAGATAGCCCCTTCTAACTTTCCTGAAATCATGGATGTAGAAAAGTATGTATTCCCCCCACCCATTCACTCACCCATTACCCATCACCCCCCACCCATTCACTCACCCATTACCCATCACCCCCCACCCATTCACTCACCCATTACCCATCACCCCCCATCCATTCACTCACCCATTACCCATCACCCCCACCCATTCACTCACATATTACCCATCACCACACACCCATTCACTCACCCATTTCCCATCACCCCCCACCCATTCACTCACCCATTACCCATCACCCCCCACCCATTCACTCACCCATTACCCATAACCACACACCCATTCACTCACCCATTACCCATCACCCCCCACCTATTCCCTCCCCCATCACCCCCAACCCATCACCCTCCACCCATTCACTCACCCATTACCCACACCCATTACCCATCACCCCACCCATTCACTCACCCATTACCCATCACCCTACATCAAGGCTTCCTCAATTCTTGCAACCCACTTTTGTTTTCACAATTCTCGCTAATAGGCTGCTAAAAAAAAAAAAAAAAAAAAAAAGTGATCGGATCATCTCATAAGTGGGCTTATGACCTTCCCCTGGTCAACCTGATTCCAAAAATGTGCCATATGAGGTGTTTGCGCCACGGGGGGCGGAACCTATACCACACACACCACACACACAGACAGACAGACAGACACACTTTCGCTTATATTATTATAGATAGATTACCCATCCACCCCCCACCTATTCCCTCACCCATCACCCATCACCCCCAACCCATCACCCCCCACCCATTCACTCACCATCACCCCACACCCATTACCCATCACCCAACCCATTCACTCACCCATTACCCATCACCCTAACCCTACATCAAGGTTTCCTCAATTCTCGCAACCCACTTTTTTTTTCACAATTATCGCTAATAGGCTGCTAAAAAAAAAAAAAAAAAACATGATCGGATTATCTCATAATTGGGCTTAAAACCTTCCCCTGGTCAACCCGGTTCCAAAATGTGCCATATGAGTTGATTGCGCCACGGGGGGCGGAACCTATACCAGACACACACACACCACACACACACACACACACACACACACACAAGACAGACAGAGAGAACACACTTTTGCTTATATTATTATAGATTACCCATCACCCCCCACCTATTCCCTCACCCATCACCCATCACCCCCAACCCATCACCCCCCACCCATTCACTCACCCATCACCCCACACCCATTACCCATCACCCCACCCATTCACTCACCCATTACCCATCACCCTACATCAAGGCTTCCTCAATTTCTCGCAACCTACTTTTGTTTTCACAATTCTCGCTAATAGGCTGCTAAAAAAAAAAAAAAAAAAAATGATCGGATCATCTCATAAGTGGGCTTATGACCTTCCCCTGGTCAACCCGATTCCAAAAATGTGCCATATGAGGTGTTTGCGCCCCGGGGGGCGGAACCTATACCACACACACACAACACAGACAGACACACTTTCGCTTTTATTAATATATATAGCCGCAAAGCCGCCCTCCGGGCGGACTTTTTGGCTAGCTCCTGCGGAGGGCTATTGGTGGTGGGCCTTCGGCCCACCACCTGTGTTTGGTGGGCCTTCGGCCCACCAAACACGGACTCTCCAGATAGCCCCTTCTAACTTTCCTGAAATCATGGATGTAGAAATGTATGTATTACCCCCACCCATTCACTCACCCATTACCCATCACCCCCCACCCATTCACTCACCCATTACCCATCACCCCCCACCCATTCACTCACCCATTACCCATCACCACACACCCATTCACTCACCCATTACCCATCACCCCCACCTATTCCCTCACCCATCACCCATCACCCCCAACCCATCACCCCCCACCCATTCACTCACCCATCACCCCACACCCATTACCCATCACCCCACCCATTCACTCACCCATTACCCATCACCCTACATCAAGGTTTCCTCAATTCTCGCAACCCACTTTTTTTTCACAATTATCGCTAATAGGCTGCTAAAAAAAAAAAAAAAAAGTGATCGGATCATCTCGTAATTGGGCTTAAAACCTTCCCCTGGTCAACCGGTTCCAAAAATGTGCCATATGAGGTGATTGCGCCACGGGGGGCGGAACCTATACCAGAACAACACACACACACACACACACACACACACCACACACACACAGACAGACAGACAGACAGACACACTTTCGCTTATATTTACCATTACCCATCACCCCCCACCTATTCCCTCACCCATCACCCATCACCCCCAACCCATCACCCCCCACCCATTCACTCACCCATCACCCCACACCCATTACCCATCACCCCACCCATTCACTCACCCATTACCCGTCACCCTACATCAAGGTTTCCTCAATTCTCGCAACCCACTTTTTTTTTCACAATTATCGCTAATAGGCTGCTAAAAAAAAAAAAAAAAGTGATCGGATCATCTCATAAATGGGCTTAAAACCTTCCCCTGTTCAACCCGGTTCCAAAAATGTTTCATAGGAGGTGATTGCGCCACAGGGGGCGGAACCTATACCAGACACACACACACACACACAGACAGACAGACAGACAGACACACTTTCGCTTATATTTACCATTACCCATCACCCCCCACCTATTCCCTCACCCATCACCCATCACCCCCAACCCATCACCCCCCACCCATTCACTCGCCCATCACCCCACACCCATTACCCATCACCCCACCCATTCACTCACCCATTACCCGTCACCCTACATCAAGGTTTTCTCAATTCTCGCAACCCACTTTTTTTTTCACAAGTATCGCTAATAGGCTGCTAAAAAAAAAAAAAAAAAAAAAAAGTGATCGAATCATCTCATAAGTGGGCTTATGACCTTCCCCTGGTCAACCCGGTTCCAAAAATGTGCCATATGAGGTGATTGCGCCACGGGGGGCGGAACCTATACCACACACACACACACACACACAGACAGACAGACAGACAGACAGACAGACAGACACACTTTCGCTTATATTATTATAAGAAGAAGAAAAGAAGTATGATAAAAAAAACTAAGCACAGAAGGATAATGACAGAATGATGGATGTTGAGAATAGGTGAGGAAAGAAGTTGAGAAAGTTGGCTGCCGAAAAATTGATGATTAGATAAAGCGGGAGATGGAGATAAAACTTTAATGAAATGGAATGGAATATCGTTTCAACGGAAGGAAAAGATGAAATCAAGTAATGCTTGCCATAATTTAAGAAATAGCAAGAGATATAACGCAGGATGAAAAAAGAGAAACGACACAAAATAAAGAATCATCGTACATGGATAGAAAGGAAAGAAACTTTAGGAAATATGGATAGTGGAAATTTTGCAAAACGACAATAAAGGAGATAAGCGATGAACTATTAGAGAGGTAACGAGAGGAAGGGAAGAAGAAAGAGAGAAAATAAGGATTGGAATAATGAAAGAAAAGAAAAAGAGAAAAAAGATAGATAGAGGATACAAATAAAGGGAGCAGGGAAGGGAAAAAGGAGGGAAACATTCATCAGAGATAATGTAACACGCAAAGTTAAGAAATGAATTAGAGAGAGAGAGAGAGAGAGAGAGAGAGAGAGAGAGAGAGAGAGAGAGAGGAGAGAGAGAGAGAGAGAGAGAGAGAGAGAGATAATGTGTTCATCAACAACACCGATATCAAATAAGCACCAGACTTGACTCAACTATCCTTTCCCTTCCTCTAATTTTCCATCTCTCCCTCCCTCAATCCATTCATTTATCCATCCATCCCTTTCCCGCTTCCTTCCTCCCTTAGGACCCCTGGAAATCAGGGTAGAGATGACATACGTAAGAAAGGGAGGGTAAATAGTCATTAATAAAACTAATATAATGGTAAATCCACATTGATTACGTTGAGGGTAATAAACATCAAAACATGATGAAAATTTAGGATTTTTTATTTTAAATATAAATAGTTCGTTATGATTTTTTACCTGCACTCCTTTAGTCTGTATCATTTTCTCTCCTTTCTATATTTTCCAGTTGGTAACATTCAATTTCTACGCTTCATGTCGTTCATATGACTCAATAGTGCTATCATTTTTTTTTCCTCTCTCTCTCTCTCTCTCTCTCTCTCTCTCTCTCTCTCTCTCTTCTCTCCTTCTCTCTCTCTCTCTCTCTCTCTCTCTCTCTCTCTCTCTCTCTCTCTCTCTCAGGGGAACAATGCAATTCCTCTTTCATGCAAGGATTTCTGCAGTGCATAAATCCGCTTATGAAAACCCAGACGCCTGGCTTAATCCCCTACACGGCTGCACATATCCACCACATGCCTTCATGGTAAGGGTGGAAGCGTATGGAGATATGTTCGGAGAGGGAGGAGGGAGAAGCATAAATGACTTTGAAGGAGAATAGATTGCCGGGAAAGAAATGCAATACGAATATTCATAAATGTAAGGAGGAAACAGTGTGCTCTTCTTTGGTGGAGGTGGTGGTGAAAGTGATGGATAATGATATTATCATTATTTTAATATTAAGCTTTTCAATATATATATAATATATATATATATATATATATATATATCATTACCATTAATGTTATCATTACTATTATCACAACTATAATTTTCAGTTATTATTATCAGTAGAAGTATTGATTTTGTTTAATACCATCATTGTTATCGCTATTACTATCATTATTGTTAATATTATTGTTGTTATTGAGTATTACCATTATTATCATTATTACCATGATTATCATCATTATCATAAAAAGAATCAGTAGTAATAGCAATAATAGTTTTAGTAGTACAATCGTACGTAGTAGTAGTAGTAGTTGTTGTCGTTGAGGTATTAGTATAAGTAGTAGTAGTTGGAGTAGTATTAATGCTACTGTTAGTAGATGTAACAATAATGATAATATTTGTACAAGTAATGGTGGTAGGTGGCGCCTCTATACCATCCATCAACATTGGACAAAT
Organism: Chionoecetes opilio; assembly: GCA_016584305.1. Lineage (NCBI taxonomy): Eukaryota > Metazoa > Arthropoda > Malacostraca > Decapoda > Majidae > Chionoecetes > Chionoecetes opilio. Next base: position 86,406 of record JACEEZ010020085.1, read on the forward strand.
CGGCCAGCCAAGATTTAAGGCATTTTCTTGGAAATTATCTACCCTGGAACTACACGTCTAAGAGACCAGGTCTGTGAATACCCTTAGAATAAGGAGAGCCAGTTAGACGATTGTGTGAGTGGAACCTGCTTAAGGACTTGAAATAGAAAGCCGAAGGCAGAAGGCAATATAATAAAATAGAAGGCAGTCAAGGAGCTTTCTGGCTCCCCCCACCACCCTCTCGTCGTCGTGTGCCGTCTGTCCGCACATGCGCAGTGAGGCCGTGACGTCACTAAAGAGGGTGATCCTGTCTCCATAACAACCGAGGTACCCTGAATCATACGTCAGGCAGCGGGCATAGCCAATACTCCACCCACACTCCACCCATAAAGCACAACCGCTGTGGCGACAGTATATTGCCTGGCATACAGATCCTGCCATCTTAAGACTGGGATACCTGCTAGATTTCTAACTCATATCTAGAAACTACAATGCAATCCATTAAATGGCATATATAAGGCAACCCTGGTAGAATTAATCTCTGCAGTCGCTAAGAATGGTTTGGGGCTTAATGCCAGATTGGAGTCACAGTTGGCGGTCATAGCAGGAAACCTGATTGAGGTTAGGAGGTCTAAACTCACTTATGAGAAGAATGCTGATGCAAAATTCAAAGATATGCCAATAAAGTAGATGCCCTAACCAACATTATCTCTAAACAACAAAAGTTTTTGGAGACCCAAGATAGAAATAAGAAAGAAACCAGCATCATTTTGTTAGGTTGCCCGGTGCAGGTGAGGCTATGGAAGGCCCCCCCGTGCAGTGACGATGACAAAATCAACAAAGTAATGAGGGTTTGTTTGGTATCGAGAGGACGATGCATTTGTTCGTTAATACCACGAACTGGGGACGCGGTGCCATAGGATTTGGGACTTAAGCGGCCAATATTGCGTGATGTTGGAACAGTAGAAAAAGGTGAAATAGTCTTAAGTGAATCTAAGAAGCTCAAAGATCGTGGGACCACTGTTTAAGGATATCATTAATAATGACCATACACCCTACCGCCAGTAAGGAATAGAGGCGACTGAGAGATGCCTGAGTCTAACGGAGAAGAACCGCCGCAGAAAACAAGGGGTGTTGATACTGTAATAAGTCTTTTAGGTTGAATAAAGGATAGAATAAGTTAGCTAGAATGTATGATTAGAGAGAGAGAGAGAGAGACAGAGATGATGAGGAGAGAGAGAGAGACGATGAGAGAGAGGAGAGAGAGAGAGAGAGAGAGAGAGAGAGAGAGAGAGGAGAGAGAGAAGTTAGCGCATCACTGATAGAAAGGCCATACTCTTTCCTTCAAGTCAAAACAAGATTAGAGTTAGATTACAGAAAGTGTAATGTCAGCAGTTCCTTGGCTTTTCATGTTGGTGAAGGAAAAAGACGAACAGTGTATGTTTTGTCTCATTGGTAGCCCACGACGTGACGTGATGTGACGTCACGTTCATAGGTTCAGGGGAAAATAGATACTCACTTTTTAGCAGAGTAACTTGGTCCCCGAAAGACACACGTGACGGAGGTGTGTGCGGCCACCTCACTGAGATGAAACTTCCTTGAGACGCGAGTGAACACGAGAGGACAGCGAGAGAATGGAAACAATATACAAGTGCGGAACACGAGAGTGAAAGTGAGGTCCCTGAATACTACAAGTTAATGAAAGTTACTGTTGTCATCCTTTAATAAACCCAAGGAAAGGTAACGATTCGATTATTCCCAACCACTGCGACTACCGGTGCATAGCAAAACCAGCACCTACAGTGGATGGTAGCGAAAAGGATCTGAACTCGTCTAAAAACTCCGAAGGAAAAGAAGAAAAGCTAAACAACTCCGAAGAAACGAAGAAAAAGATAACAACTCCAAAGAAAAGAAGAAAAGCTAACAACTCCGAGGAAAAGAAGAAAAGCTAAACAACTCAAAGCAAAAGAAGAAAAGCTAACACACTCCGAAGAAAAAGAAGAAAAGCTAACAACCTCCGAGAAAAGAAGAAAGCTAGCAACAAAGAGAGAAAGAAGAAGAGAAGAGACGAAGAAGGAAAAGAAGAAACACGACACCAGCCACTCAGCCCCGCCAACTACCTTACGCCGCCAGCTAACACCCCGCCACGGTAGGCGTAACCGACACCAACCGGCTAGCCGCTGCTACCGACCCCAGCCAACGCGCAGACGCCAATTTCTCACATCTCCCTCTCTCCTGCTTACCACTCGCCTACTCTCACGTCATTGTTCATCACAAGTATAAAGAAGAACCAAGCCGAAAGAAGAATAACAAGAAGAAACGCACTAAGAAGCTTAGAAAGTTAAAGAAGGAAAGCAGAAGAAAACCACAAGAAGACGACAGTCCGGCTACACGCAGCCGCCGAGCCCTCCCCCGCTGCCAACTGACCGGAAAATTCCTACAACAGCCCCGCAGCAGCATCAACACACACACACTCGTTGCCGCCGCTGCTGTCCGCCCAACCCCACTACACCACGAGTTCTCCCCATTCAACCACAATACCCTCTGTGAAGTATTATAACTTACTTTTAAGTCACGTGTTATCTATATATCGTTATTGTAGAACAACCCTATTAATTAACAGAAGATCCTGACATACGAGAAAAGGGTTGTGTTGTGTGTATGGTTTATTTGGGGGGTTTACCCCGCCCCCCCCCCGCCGGACGTCCACACCCTGCAGGACCACAAGGTGTTAGATACTCTGCTCTCTCGCTCAGTTCACCTGTACGGCCAAAGTATGAAGTATTATGTTCTCGTAAGTGTATCATCAATATCAGTAGAAGTAGATAGAATTAGTTTGTATAAGTAACTTAATTCAGTTAACCTTAACGCGAAAATGACAAGTGTAAACCAGTGAAAATATGAGTTCCGTGTCAGGCATTAAAGAGCACAGTGATTCCAAAAACTAGTGACGGTAACCAAGTTCAAAAAAGAATAGTTAACTATCATTGAAAATAAGGGAAAGTGTTAACGATAAGTAAAATGGAAGTCCTTAAAACGCGCGGTAAATCCTATTGAGTTATAGAACTGAAAACAGCACCTTCCTGCCCCACGTCCGTGGAAGAACATCGCCAGCGCTCAAACAAAAAGTATTTTGTTCTTGCAAGATAACAGGACATTCTTTGCATAGTGTAGGTCAACGGTAATCAACAGTATGGCTGTACAAATATCGATTCTGCCGTTACATCGAACCTGGAATCGTAGTTCTCATGGTGCACATATCCAACCCCCCCCCCCCCACCAAACAGGAGCTGTAAACTTACATAGACATTCAGAAATTAGAAAAACAAGGAGGTTAGAAAAAATTTAGAAAACCACGAGGAGAACACAGCAAATTAGAAAACAAGAGGTTACAAAAATTTAGCAACCGAGAAGGAGAACACACGGCAAACTAGAAAAAAGATAGAAAACGCAGTAGATACGTTCCGATGGAACAGACGACGAGCAGAGTCAAGCGCGCACAGCATTCCGCCGGCACAACCCTAACAAAGAGAGCGACACTAGTAACATACCGCGACACAGTGTCTCCGTTGCCGCCGACGCGACTCGACCATTGTACGTTGTACAAGAAAACAGGAATTAACGAAGCGCAGGACTGCAATGTGAAAATAAAATTGAATACTTGTCAATAATTCCGTCACAGAGCATGGACTGAGAACCCCGATAGAAGACACACTATGATAACACGAATTAATCAGTACCGCGGAACGCACAAGAACTCAGGTCTGCCATGCCACGCCTACAACGTAGACATTTTCGTGCTGGAAGAAAGAAAATAGATAAAGACAGATAACGATAGAAAATAAAGTCGAGATATAAGATAAGGTGATAAAGATAAATCCTGAAGTAGTACGCCACAGTCGACAAAGCAAACCCAGTTAACATCAGGAAAAACCAGCGCCACCGTCGCAGAAATTATAGACGGACGAAACCCTGATCTATACAGATAGGAACATATGTAGAAAAGAAAACAGAAACATTACATTGATAGAAAAAAGAAAAAGATAGAATACAGATAGAAAATAAAACTAGATAGAACATGTGATAAGAAAATGAAAAACAGATAGGACACATGATAGAACCGGGAAAACTGATCGGAATACATGATAGAAAAGATCAACAAATAGAACACAAATGGAAAGAAAACTCGCAAAAAATATTAGGATGACGAATGAATATTTCCCTCAAGATAAGACACGACGGACTCGTAAGACTTAGAAAATTTAGAAACGAAGCCTAGCTATCGCCATACCAAGCACACAGAAAACTCGTTGATACGCATGATGCTTCCCGTTCTTTAATACAAATTCATCCCATTCGAATCCAGAACACGTTATAGTGCGTGCTAAATACGGAAATTACCAATTATGCTATTAATACAACCCGATAGCGTGGCAAGAGCGATCAAAGGCGTACTGAGAAGCCCAAGAGAAAGAAAAATACTTGCTCAAGGTCCCTCATTACACACTGCACCGAAACAGCAGAGTAGTGAAGCCACACCAAAGACAAGCAAAAGCTTAATACCAGGCATGAAAAGGTAGACACGCTAGTAAATGCATGAAGACAGCATCCAAAGGAACAAGTTAAAAGACCCAGATGAAGCATGAGAATGATTGAGACATGGATAGAGTCGACGCTATTGCATGCCCTGTCAATTAACAAGGTGACACTGGAGTAAAAGGATTACTCAAGATACAGAAGTATTTACAAGACAAATCCATTAGAGTAAGAGGAACACAACTTGATTCCGTGTATATAATCCGGAGAATGGGAAATAGAAAAGTTTAGTAATGAGTACCACTGAATAAGAAACATCCACTTTGAAACCAGGAACCCCTATAGGATTAATTCCCAAGTACGTAAACACCAATTAAAATAGTAATGAAACCCAGAACTCAGAACTGCAATGACCCATTCGTTCTGCTCAGCCAGAAGATGGAGAGGTTGGGACAAGATCTCCTCAACCACCTTAACCTACAGCCGACCTGATTTAGAGGCACGAACTCGTATCACTGTTACGCCACACGAGCACGCATAGCCTACCAGGGACGCTTGGGGAAAGGACTGAACGGTTGAAACATCAAAATAAAATGAAATCAGGTACACAGCCCGATTTATATACAGCATATAGATGTTGCATCAAAGCTCGCCAAGTAAATCAATTGATCAGTGAAAATGCTCACACAAGATGTGGATTGAACGAGGAAAGTGAGTGGATTTCTTTATCCGAGTACCAAAGTAGACGGATCAGTACGCCCGTTATTGACTACAGGAGGTAACAACGACTAGCCCAGATCGTCTACCATTACAGTCATCCTGACATTCTCGCGTTAACAGAACAGAAAATAAACTATTTAGCACAAAGAATAAAAGTCAGCCTTCTGGAGAAAAGAAATGACAAGTGAATCTAAAGGTCATGACAGCTTTCCACACGATGGGATCACTACGCTCACCGACAACACACCATGGCGAAGAAGTACGCATGCGCATTATCAAACAGTCCACACACGGCAAATGACCTACCGTACTGACGACGGCCATCGCCCAGAACACCGTGACAGTATTGCAAGGACGTAATAGGGAAACACAGTAGTGTATTCTAGCGACATTCACTCATAGTATCACAGACGGAAGACGAACACTTTAAGAAACTAGACTTGGTATTCTCTAGGCTAGCTCAGCCGGATTGAAAAGTGAAAAATAGAGAAATGTACGTTCCTACAGACAAGGTATTTACTAGGACACAAATAGTAAAATTGGCAGTCCTCTGTGATCAAAAAAGTGAACGTCAAATTAGACGACGTACGAAAATTTCCCAGTGCAACCACATTGAGAAAGTAAGGAAGTTTCCCTTGGTCTACAGGTACTAAGAACTTTATAAAGGGATACGCCGATATAGCACAAACCCTAAACTACACTATTGAAAAAGGATCAGACTTTTACTTGGGGACACGCTCAAGAGCAAGCCTTTGAACGTCTCAAATCAAACAACCAAGTCACCAGTAATAATCTTCCAGATACACGAAGGAAGTTGTCCATGTATAGAACGCCTCAAGATTAGGGCGAGGAGGAAAATTAATGCAGGAAAGAAGGAACGGTCCAACCGATAGCTTATGCATCTAGACTTTGCACAACGCAGAAAAGAATGTACAGAATACAGAAACGTGAAACTTAGCAATAATATACTGTCATAGAAAAATTAGGACACGGTGCTCGGTTAAAAGATAAGAGTGTTGACTGATCACACAGCAATACAGAAACCTGTTCAAGCCACAAAAACCTTAGAGGCAGATCGCCAGATGGTTCACGAGGTTACAGAATTATGAGCATGTTGTGAATACATACCAGGAAAGAAAAACGTAGCCGCAGACGCACTCTCGAGGAACATTAGGCCAGAAAACAGAGGTTAATGGAGCTCAATATGTAGTATTGAGGAATTAATCACACTAGATACAGACCTAGGTCAGCGCAGAACTTGAAAAGGATGCCATGTGGAGCACAGTAGTAAACGTACCTAACAACCGAAGGTAGTCAAGAACCACAACTACCCGCTAAATACAAGATAAACAATTTCGAAAATCGCAATTAATTATCTATACAGAAAACGACAGAAATGTAGTATGCAAAGACCAGTAACACGATGGTTTGGTGAAACAGTTAGTTCATCCTCAGACACTAGCCCAGAAAGTATTAAAGATGTCCATACAGTGCCCACAGCGGTACACCCCGAAAAAGATAAAGACTTACAAGCAAGCCACAACTAAAGTACTTCGGACACGCGCATGAAAAAAGACATATTTTCCACGTGGATAACTGCACGATTTGCGCCGAAGTTGAAGAGGTAACAGCGTCCCTTCCCCAGCACCAATGCTAACGATAACCTATACCCCAGAAGAAACAGGGAAAGAGATCACATTCGATACAATCGAGCTTCACTGTCAGGAAAAAGGGAACAAATACTTGTTGGTCGCCATTGATACTTTTCCCGGATATTGCATCATACAAGCCCCCATGAAAAATAAAAAGGCTCTGAAAACGGTCGCCTCAATAATATTCGACAAATAATTGTAATTTCCCGACACACAAAGGTAATTGTGGCAGACAGACGGTCAGAGTTCAACAATCAAAGACTAGAAGGACTAATGTAAAACTATTTAACATCAAGAAATAAATGTAAAGCCTATAGACCCCAGAGTAATGGGAGTAGTTAGAAAGACGAACGCAAAGATAATAACAAATTGTTTGAGGAGTCTAAGTGATCCGTACAGCATGGCATGGGATACGATAGCAGCCCACATGTTCAAATGTGCACTGAATTTCCCAGAAAATCAGCCAACGTGAGAAACGTCACACTACATATTGTTGGGTAGATAAAGTCCTTCATATGAACTCTTAGATGCAGAACCCAAGCCTGGGTATAATCAGGATATTTACGTGGCAAAATAGATACACAAATTTCAAATCATTCACCAGAGAGTAAGAAAGCCACGAAAGAATACTCAGAGGAATGCAGAAACAGCAACATAAAACGGGCACGCGATGTAAAGTTACGACATGGAAAATTTAGTAATGGGCAAAACGCCATGTACCTATTGCCCACAGTAATAAGTTATCACCAAGTTTAAAGTCCTTATAAAAGAATGTCAAGTGCAGGTGGAAACAAGTCAAGATTCAATCCTAGACTAGGTAGAGGTAATAATAAGACATGCAGATTTCACCTAGAAACAAATATGACTAGAGAGACACAGATAGAAACAACACATAACGACGTAGAAAGGTCAACCTGAAAATTCAATAGAACAAAACAAAACATAAGTACACAAAATAGTAAGTAGACATGTTAAATGACACAAAATGAAACAAAGAGAACAGAAAGAAGTTGCGCAGCTTTGCAAGGGAATTTCGTGAAAAGGACTCCAACCAAGTTATGTTAGTTTGTAACGTTAACAGAAATCTCTTACAAGATGAATTTGAGGCATATGTAAATGAATTGTATTTGAAAATAGTGTAGATTGTAACTCCTTTTGCAGAAAACTGGGTTGTTGTATGCATTTTGTTAGGATGTGCTAACACCCGCCTGGGTCCTGTGAGGCCCGGACGCCTAGTTAGGAAGGTAGAATTTTTGATTCGTTGTTAACAATCTGTGTGAAATCCTCTGGAACTAGAAAAGCTTTATCTACAATTGAGGACACCCTGACCGGAAATCAAGGACAGAATCTGGTAGAAAAGAATAGCCTAACAGTCAAATGGGTACATACGGTTAATTGTACTACTAATTATGATTTACTTTATTGGGATTCCTAGAAATATGTTCTTTATGTCACGAGCAGCCGCTACACATCAAGTTGCATCATCACACACCATAGTTCTTAATAACCGGAACACGTAATAGGTTTTATCTAGCAACGTAACATAATTAATACTAGATGGTATAATATGATAGAACGATAACTGTATTAGATTTAGTCAGGAAAATATTGAATTAAGATAGAAATATTTTCATTCATGGTATTGTTGCAAATTAGTGAAAACAGAAGTATGTCGGGACGACAAGCGGTAGCCATGCCGAGCCCTGTAATACGTCTTTTAGTCTGAATAATGATAGGAATAAAGTTAGGCAGAATGATGGATTAGATGAGAGCGAGAGAGAGAGAAGTTAGGCATCACTGGCTAGGGAAAGCAATTATTTCCTTTCAAGTTAAAAACAAAGATTAGGGTTTAGATACGAAAAGTGTAATTTCAGCCAGTTCCGGCTTTCATGATTGGCTGAGGAAAAAGGAAGAACAGTGTATGTTTTGTCTCCTATGGTAGACCACGACGTGACGTGACGTGACGTCACGTTCATAGGAAATATAATGGGCTCAGAGGAAAATAGATACTCACTTTTTAGCAGCTACCTTCGGTCCCCGAAAGACACACACGTGGAACTGAGTGTGTGTGAGGCCACATCACGAAGGGAAACTATCCGTGAGACGCGACGTGAACACGAGAGGTGACAGGAGAGACATTGAACAATCTACAAAGTGCGTGAACACGAGAGTGAAAGTAGAGAGTCCCTGAATACTACAAGTGAATGCAAGTTATGTTGTTATCCTTTAATAAAACCAAGGAAAGGTAACGACTGATTTTCCAACCACTGCATGACTACCGGTTGCATAGCAAAAACTAGCACCTACAATACGCTTGGATGCCAGGGAGAGAAGCTCTACCGGGAAGGTACAGTGATTGATGAGTGGAAGTGCAATTATTTTTAGGTAAGCCACACAAATGCATTCAGATTATTTCATGGAATATTAATTGCAATTATTTTTAGGTAAGCCACAAAAATGCATTCAGATTATTTCATGGAATATTAATTTTGTAAGAACGAAATTTGGGAAAGACTGTTTATTCTATATATATATATATATATATTTTTTTTTTACATCTGTGCCTATAGCGCCTGTAGGCAGTAGTGACCCAGGGCTCGGATGGTAGGCTCTGGAGGTTCACTTGAGGGCTGTGATGGTTGGTCCTCGCCCGTGGTGGCGCAGGCAGGATTCTTATAGTGACGCCTGTGATTAGCGGCTCATGCCGCCCCCCTGTGCCCTCCGATGCACTCGCAATCGAAGGTAGAGTTGATGGGCAGGGCATGTGGGTGTTCTTAGGCCACTCGACGGTGCAGAAAGGTTTTGGGTTTCTTCGGGGATCGAACTCGGGTCACCGAGAACGCCACTCGGAGACACTAACCACTCCGCTACCGCCTCCCCAATATAGGCGTATAGTATGATCATGACTCGCCTCCCATATAGTATGATCATGACATTGTAAGCATGATTGAGATAAAAACTGCCCTACTCGTATCACTTCTGGGATGTGTGTCTTATAATAGTAGAGGAATGAACAATGCCCATTGTGGTGGTGTGTGCGTGTTGATCAAGCAATACTTGTGGTCTTATATGTCAATATAGATACCAGTATAATGGATCAAATTTGGTTTAAGCTAACGGGTGTTTAAAGGTTTAAAGGTTTAAAGGGAAATTAACTCAATACAGACCCCGAACGGGGTATTAGAGTTTCAAATGAGTAATAAATATACGTATTGACCCTGGTAAGGGAAAAAAAAAAAAAAAAAAAAACAGCTAGACTTAATAGCGTAATAGTTAACATAATAGCTTAATAACGTAATAGATAGCAAAACAGATAAGCAAACATAATTTCTAGACCATAGGAACAGCTCTACTTAAAATGTCTTGTAATTTCTACAATAAACTTTGCTAAGTTTAAAAGCACTTTATAATTTTTACAGGCAAATAGTTCAGTAATTTTATATGTATTATAGAATACATAGTAGTAGGGTTTTACATACTGCTTTCGAACATTATGAAAGAAAGTACATCTAAAAAGGTAATTAAATTCGTCTCCTACGTCATTCATATTACAGTGGGTGCATATACGATCCTCAATTCTAGTATTATTATATCTGCCTCTCACAATCGGTAAACGATGATTAGCACACTTAAATTTACATAATGTCCTGGATATTTAGATGGTAGTTTCATCAGATAACTTTGCATTTCCTTATTTCAGTCATAACCCTGTAATTGACACAAACTAAATTATTTTGAGTTTCTTCCTTCCACGTTTTTTTTGTAAATGTCGTTACCCTTAGCTTGAAAGCTTCCTTTAACCAATTACCATTAACATCATTTACACTAAAAAAAAACATTGGTCATACCGCAACTATTTAACAAATAGTTTACCTTCATAATCCACGGAGATCTATAGATGTTTTGGTCATACAATTGTTAACAAACATATATAATATTGATTATATTGTTGTTATCTCCATTTGCAATTCTAAACCAAAAATTAATAATCCTGTTATAAAATATATCCTCTATTGATTTAACCCCAAGTTCACCATAAATCATACACAGCGGTGTTGATTTTTTCACTCCCAACAACCTCTTCATAAAGTTTACAGTTATCTCTAACTGTCTATTGTTTTCAAAACCCAGACCTCACACCCATACAACATAATTGGTACAATTAATTTTTCATAGAGATCTTTTACTAATGTCAAGTGGTAGATTAAATTTAATGATTTTATTAAAACACCCATACATAGCCCTTTTTGCCTGGACTATCTGCTTATTTTTAGCCTTATAAAATGACCCTTTATATTTAAAAACTTGTTCCCTTTAAAATACGTACTCGTGCACTACTTCTACATCTTTATTCCCAAACATAAATGTTTTGAACCTTATTACTTTCCCTCTCGAAAAAAAAGAACTTTAGTTCTGTCAACGTTCACTTGTAACCCCACCATTCACAGTACCCGTGCACAGCACTCAGCGCCTCCTGCAGCTGCGGTGCTGTTCCGCCAGTATCATGTGTCGTCAGCATAAAGTAAACAGCATGGTCTAAAGTAAACATCAAGGTCGTTTTTGTCAAGGTGCGGGATATACTATTTTCTATAAAAGTTAGACCTGGAAAGTTACTACCTACGTACGTTTTAAAGTCATTAAGAAATATCGCAAAAACAGTGGAGACAAGTGTTCACCGTACCTAACACCTATGTAACAATGGAACAAAAACAGATACCCCAGTTTTTTAGTTTACACAAGACTTAGCATTTATGTACAATTCTTGATAACACGTAAAACATCTCCATTAATATTAATATTTTATATTTTAACCATAAGGGTGTTTTTTCTATAAAGGGCAAAGTCTTAGGCCTATAAACTATAAAGGCACGAACAGTTTTTTGCCATTACTGATATAAAAGTGACTTAATATGTGCAAAGTTAATATATGGTCAAGGGTGCTGTACTCTTTCCTAAAACCCGCTTGCTTTATTACCCAAAACCCCTTCTGTCAAAGATAATCATAAAGTCTAGTATTTAATAATGATGTAAATAGTTTTCCTAAGCAGCTAAGTAAAGTAATACCTCTATAATTTTCAACATTATCAATGTTAGCTTTATGCTTTTACAAGGGCTTCATAATACGACCGTCCACTCAGAAGGAATAACTGCTGTTTTCGAGATTAAATTAAACAACTGTACAATAACAACTACCATGGGTGTCTGGACAATGTTTTATAAACTCATTTAATATATCATCAATTCCTGGGGACTTTCCATTTTTTAAGTTTCTGAAGTGTTTCTTAATTTCATTAAACGTAAATGTGGAATTAATTAAACATTTTCATTTTGTTCTAAACTGAACTGTATCATGATTCACTTGCTGCTTTAGGGTAAATGCGTTGTTTTGAAGCCATGAGCTTCTGCATTTGAAGTCTGAGTCAGTGAACGCTTCGGAGCTATCGTTACAAGGATCACAAAAGTACTCAAAGAAAGTATCCAGAGAAATATTACCAATATTTTCCTCTTTATTTTCATTAATGATTCGCCAGTATTCCCTAGGGTTTTCAGTTCTTAATGTTCTAAGTTGCGTATGTACATTTTCTTCATACCACGCTTTTACTTTCCTTATGACTCTTTTATGTTCTTCGCCAGTATTTTCAAGTGCTTTTTATCTTCCCGGAACTCGCTAAGTGAACCTTTTCCTGAAGTTTACATATTCCCCTTTTTTGATAGCACTTTGGGCGACACCAAAAATGGTTCTGAGTTCATTGTGTGTGGGTTGGAAAGCATTTTCGCTGCTGATTTCAAAAAATGGCATTGCTTTTTCTCTAGCACGTATAGTCTTTGAAATATCGGCATTTTAAATTTTAATAGCTATTATAATTATATACGTATATATAATTATATAATTAATCGAAACAATCCCCCTACGTTAATATATATTACTCGTAATTAAATTCTGGTGGTGCCTGCGGCTTTATTAGGACCTAATGTACATATCTGGCAAAAAATATACTTAAATTATGTTCCAAATATATCCGAAAATGTGCCACATCTTGGAAATATCCGAAAATATGCCAAATCACAGTAAATTTTTATTTTATATATATACTAGCCGCAAAGCCGCCCTCCGGGCGGACTTTTTTGGCTAGCTCCTGCGGAGGGCTATTAGTGGTGGGCCTTTGGCCCACCACCTGTGTTTGGTGGGCCGAAGGCCCACCAAACACGGACTCTCCAGATAGCCCCCTTCTAACTTTCCTGAAAACACGGATGTAGAAAAGTATGTATTCCCCCACCCATTCACTCACCCATTACCCATCCCCCCCCCACCCATTCACTCACCCATTACCCATCACCCCCCACCCATTCACTCACCCATTACCCATCACCCCCCACCTATTCCCTCACCCATCACCCATCATCCCCAACCCATCAGCCCCCACCCATTCACTCACCCATCACCCCACACCCATTACCCATCACCCCACCCATTCACTCACCCATTACCCATCACCCTACATCAAGGTTTCCTCAATTCTCGCAACCCACTTTTTTTCACAATTATCGCTAATAGGCTGCAAAAAAAAAAAGAAAAAAAAAGTGATCGGATCATCTCATAATTGAGCTTAAAACCATCCCTGGTCAACTCGGTTCCAAAAATGTGCCATATGAGGTGATTGCGCCACGGGGGGCGGAACCTATACCAGACACACACACACAAACACACACAGACAGACACACTTTCGCTTATATTTACCATTACCCATCACCCCCACCTATTCCCTCACCCATCCCCCATCACCCCCAACCCATCACCCCCCACCCATTCACTCACCCATCACACCCCCCACCCATTACCCATCACCCCACCCATTCACTCACCCATTACCCATCACCCTACATCAAGGTTTCCTCAATTCTCGCAAACCCACTTTTTTTTTCACAATTATCGCTAATGGGCTGCTAAAAAAAAAAAAAAAAAAAAAAAATCGGATCATCTCATAATTGGGCTTAAAACCTTCCCCTGGTCAACCCGGTTCCAAAAATGTGCCATATGAGTTGATTGCGCCAGGGGGGCGGAACCTATACCAGACACACACACACACACACACACACACACACACACACACACACAGACAGACAGACAGACACACTTTGCTTATATTATTATAGATTACCCATCACCCCCCACCTATTCCCTCACCCATCACCCATCACCCCAACCCATCACCCCCCACCCATTCACTCACCCATCACCCCACACCCATTACCCATCACCCCACCCATTCACTCACCCATTACCCATCACCCTACATCAAGGCTTCCTCAATTCTCGCAACCTACTTTTGTTTTCACAATTCTCGCTAATAGGCTGCTAAAAAAAAAAAAGAAAAAAAAAAAGGTGATCGGATCATCTCATAAGTGGGCTTATGACCTTCCCCTGGTCAACCTGTTTCCCAAAAAATGTGCCATATGAGGTGTTTGCGCCACGGGGGCGGAATCTATACCACACACACACACACACAACACAGACACACACACTTTCGTTTTTTTTAATATAGGAATATATATTATATATATATATAAAATATATATATATATATATATATATATATATATTATATATATATATATATATATATATATAATAATTAAGCGAAAGTGTGTCTGTCTGTCTGTCTGTGTGTGTGTGTGTGTGTGTGTGTGTGTGGTATAGGTTCCGCCCCCCGTGGCGCAAACACCTCATATGGCACATTTTTGGAATCAGGTTGACCAGGGGAAGGTCATAAGCCCACTTATGAGATGATCCGATCACTTTTTTTCTTTTTTTTTTTTAGCAGCCTATTAGCGAGAATTGTGAAAACAAAAGTGGGTTGCGAGAATTGGGGAAGCCTTGATGTAGGGTGATGGGTAAGGGGTGAGTGAATGGGTGGGGTGATGGGTAAGGGGTGTGGGATGATGGGTGAGTGAATGGGGGGGGGGTGATGGGTTGGGGGTGATGGGTGATGGGTGAGGAAATAGGTGGGGGGTGATGGGTAAGGGGTTTGAGTGAATGGTGTGGGGTTTGATGGGAAATGGGTGGTGAATGGGTGGGGGTGAGGGGAAATGGGTGAGTGAATGGGTGTGGGTGATGGGTAAGGGGTGAGTGAAGGGGTGGGGGGTGATGGGTAAGGGGTTTGAGTGAATGGGTGTGTGGTGATGGGTAAGGGGTGAGTGAATGGGGGGGGGGTGATGGGTAATGGGTGAGTGAATGGGTGTGTGGTGATGGGTAATGGGTGAGTGAATGGATGGGGGTGAGGGGGTAATGGGTGGGGTGAATGGGTGTGTGGTGATGGGAAATGGGTGAGTGAATGGGTGGGGGGTGAGGGGTTTAATGGGTGAGTGAATGGGGGGGGGGTGATGGGTAATGGGTGAGTTGAATGGGTGGGGGGTGATGGGTAATGGGTGAGTGAATGGGTTGGGGGCGAGGGGTAATGGGTGAGTGAATGGGTGGGGGTGATGGGTAATGGGTGGGGGGTGATGGGTAAGGGGTGAGTAAATGGGTGTGTGGTGATGGGTAATGGGTGAGTGAATGGGTGGGGGGTGATGGTAAGGGGTGAGTGAATGGGTGGGGGGTGATGGGTAATGGGTGAGTGAATGGGTGTGTGGTGATGGGTAATGGTGATGAATGGGTGTGGGTGATGGGTAATGGGTGAGTGAAAGGGGTGGGGGTGATGGGTAATGGGTGAGTGAATGGGTGGGGTGTGGGTAAGGGTGGAGTGAATGGGTGTGTGGTGATGGGTAAGGGGTGAGTGAGGGGTGTGTGGTGATGGGTATGGGTGAGTGAATGGGTGGGGGGTGTGGGTAATGGGTGGTGAATGGGGGGGGGGTGATGGGTAATGGGTGAGTGAAGGGGTGGGGGGTGATGGGTAATGAGTGAGTGAATGGGTGGGGGGAATACATACATTTCTACATCCATGATTTCAGGAAAGTTAGAAGGGCTATCTGGAGAGTCCATGTTTGGTGGGCCGAAGGCCCACCAAACCCAGGTGGTGGGCCCGAACCAATAGCTCTCCGCAGGAGCTAGCCAAAAGTCCGCCCGGAGGGCGGCTTTGCGGCTAGTATAATATAAGCGAAGTGTGTCTGCCCTGTCTGTGTGTATGTGTGGTATAGGTTCCGCCCCCCGTGGCGCAAACACCTCATATGGCACATTTTTTGGAATCAGGTTTACCAGGGAAGGTCATAAGCCCACTTATGAGATGATCCGATCACTTTTTAAAAAAAATTTTAGCAGCCTATTAGCGAGAATTGTGAAAACAAAAAATGGGTTTTCGAGAATTGAGGAAGCCTTGATGTAGGGTGATGGGTAATGGGTGAGTGAATGGTGGGGTGATGGGGATGGGTGTGGGGGGATGGGTGAGTGAATGGGTGGGGGGGGATGGGGTTTTTGGGTGATGGGTGAGAGAATAGGTGGGGGTGATGGGTAATGGGTGGTGAATGGGTGTGGTGATGGGTAATGGGGGAGTGAATGGGTGGGGGGATGGGTAAGGGGGGGTGATGGGTAATGGGTGAGTGATGGGCGGGGGGTGATGGGGAATGGGTGAGTGAAAGGGGGGGGGAATACATACATTTCTACATCCATGATTTCAGGAAAGTTTAGAAGGGGGTATCTGGAGAGTCCTTTTTTGGTGGCAAGGCCCACCAAACACAGGTGGTGGGCCGAAAGGCCCACCAATAGCCCTCCCCCAGTAGCTAGCCAAAAGTCCGCCCGGAGGGCGGCTTTGCGGCTTTGTATATATTATATATATATATATATTATATTATATTATATATATATATATTAGTTATATATAATATATTATATATATAATATATATATATATATATATATATATATATATATATATATTATATATATATATATATATTTTTTTTTGAACACAACTTCGAGATTTTTTTTGAGAGAAAGATGCGGTAAATTCGAAAACAGTCAGATCTAGACTGTTTTTCAGAAGAACAGTCAAGATCTCAAAATTTGGGATTAAATATACATATGGGTCAAAACTATACTTAACACACAAAAGTACTCACCCTGCTCCATAGTACATCAAAGTGTTGCTGTAGTTTGCTCTTTCGTTTGTAGGAGCAGCTACTTTCACGTTGTAGCGTTTTGCAATAGTCCCCCCTACATTT
>JACEEZ010020085.1:105303-123206 GCA_016584305.1 Chionoecetes opilio
GGAAAATGTAATGGCCCTCCTAGACACAGGAGCCTGTGTGAGTCTCGTCATCATTGTGAAGAATTAGAGATCCCTTGTAGGAAAATAAGGATTGTATTCCATCACCGACGAGGAAATTCCCAACCAGGGTGAGGCAAATGTGGGCATGGTTTTGGGAGACAGATTAGATTATCATACCTTTATAATGACTAGAGGAATTGAGCTACCTACACCACTCTTACTAGGAGCTGACTTTTTGCTAAATAGAAACATAACCTTAAAGGTAGAAAAGACGAGAAAAAACATAACCAATGGCATAGAAAACGCGAGAATAACTATAGAAGGGGTGGAGATCCCATAGTAAGTACCGAAGTTGGACGTAGAAATGGGCATGGATAAAAGAGGGAGAGAAAACGGAAGAGAACCGAGGGCATGACGAGAGTCCGCGCAATGAAAGTACGGGCGTCCAGTACATATACCACCCGCCACGGCTGGTTACGTCATGCTGACAACCACAGCGGCTGAGGTGGAAGAGGCACTGTTTGAGCCTTGTGTAGGAAATATACAAGCGCGTGTCCTTTGTCCAGGGATTGTCAAATTGATAAATAATGAAAAAGAAGCTATATTTTGCATTCCTTACATCAATGCAGAGGCAGAGAGTATCACTCTTGAACCAGGTACCACACTAGGACACATAGCAGGGATAAAACAAGTACAGTACACAGAGGAAGAGACAGAAAAAGCAGATTTCCACTGTACAAACCGAGGAGAAAAGGTTAGATAGATTAATGTGGTAGTGGACACACTCTTCCCGTCTGGCACCCAGGAGAACAAGGCACTTAAAGTTCTGGTAAAAAGTATCCATTAGTATCACACACAAAGGAGGACCCTCTTTGGGTCACTCCATACTTTGTCCATACTATCAATCAAGTAGATCCCAGAGTAGTATACAGACGCCCATATAATGTTCCTGTCAAATATTATGAACAATTAAAAGAGCACCTGGCGATGCTACAGGAAGAGGGAATTATCCGTCCCTCAAGATCCCCTTATAACAGCCCTCTAGTCCCTGTACCTAAAAAGGATGGTGGACTAAGGCTTTGTCCCGACTTCAGAGCGCTTAACGCTACCTAAGAGACGACACATTTCCCTTGCCTAACATGCAAGCAATGCTGCACCAGAGGGACCAGAGCAAGCTTTTCTCTGGCCTGGACATGCGAATGGGCTATCACCAAATTAAATGATCTGATGATAGCATGGAAAAGACTGCCTTCTCTTCTCCTGATGGCATGGGGAGTTTACTTCCCTTCCCTTGGGCCTCAAAGACGCCCCATCCTGTTACCAAAGAATAGTTCACTCAGTACTAGTGGGTTTAATAGGGCGCATCACCCACGTCTATCTGCACGACATCATTGTGCAGGGTAAAGATCTGCAAGACCTGTCACTAATCTAGATGCAGTGCTGGCTCCACTAGCGGATGCTAAGTTGGCACTGAAAATGGAAAGTGTAGCTTTTTCAAAGAAATGTAGAGTATTTAGGTCATGTCATTAGTGCGAGGGTCTCAAACCCAACCACAGAAAGTGGCCAGCGATAAGAAGGCTGCCAGTCCCTAAGACGCATTCACGATTTACAATCGTTTCTAGGCCTGATAAATTACTATAGGAAGTTCATTTCACAATATTCCAAGATATGTAACCGCTAACAAAATTGATGGCGGGAGACAAAAAACAAGTAAGAAAGAATGACAAACACTTCCCTTAACCTGGACAGAGGAAGCACTTGAAGCGTTTCAAGAGTTTAAAACGCCTCTGGCGGAGGAGTCCACTAGTATTCCCAATTTTGAGAAGGGACTTCTTCCTAGTAACTGACGAGTCGTCAGTAAGTATAGGCGGAATGTGGCAAAACGGAAGATGAAATGTCAATATGAGGACAATCACTTTCTAAGTAGAAACGTTCAAACCCTGCGGAAACGCGATCAGCACCATTGAGCGTGAAGCTCTGGCTGTGAATATACGGACTAAAAGTAATCGTTCCCCCGTGCTTGGGATTACAAAGTTAAACATACAGAACAGATCACCCACCGCCCGTTACAATGGTTACTCAATACAGAAAGTCCTAACAGCTAGGATCACGAGGTGGCAGACGTGGTTGTTCTGAATTAGACACTCAAAGGAAGTATATTCCCGGCCGGATAATGTTGTAAGCAGATTTTTGAGTGGTATGCGCCCAAGATGAAGGAAGTGAATGTGAGGATCCACGTGATAAAATAATGCTGATACTGATACAAATAAAGAGTCTGTAAACAGAGGTTACAGTGAGTAAGTGGAGTTATGGGAGGAGATACAAAACGGCTTCAAGATAGAATGAGGTCTATGGGCCCCTAAAAAACAATTGTTGAGTACAGACAATAAAGAGAAAAGGAATGAAGCAACGTGAAATTAAAGCCGGTGCAAAGAATGCGCAGAGTGATCAGGATTTAGTGGTGCACAACCAAATCCTGTACAATAAAGACACCACTCCGTATGTGGAGAGGTCAAATATGCGTTGTTCTCACCCCGGAATACATTACACGAGCGTTTGTGGTCTTGCTCACTCAGCGCCAAACAGCTGGGCATGGCTGGGAGTAAAGTCACACTAGCTCGGTGTGAAAAACCTGGTTTTGGCCTGGAATGAGAAGGGAGTTGAAAACACTTACTGCAAAACTGTCTTGTTGTAGTTACAAAGCGTGTTCGGGAATCTCACCGAAGCACCTTTACCACATTACCCAGACGTCAAATGCAGCGATGGAAAGACGTTTGCACCTGGACCTCGGGTCCCACGGGTACTCGGAGACGGTTACAGATAAGTCTGTACATGTCCTCGAGTAATGGACGCGATTCTAATCGCGTTCTACCATTGAAGAGTAAAGAAGCAGCAGAGGTGGCAGCTGCCTTTTGATACACACGTAGTCTGTGTTCCACGGCTCTCGTCCCCAAAGTAGTCGGTACAGACCGAGAGGACGAGAAGTTATAATGCAAATTTTCCGAGAGTGCGCACGATGTGAAAACTAGGAGTGGACTCGCTAAAGGGACTACACCTCGTCATCCCCGTCAGTAACGGAGTCATTGAACGGGCCGATGGAACGCTGATCAATATCATGCCTACATGGTACAGATAATCGGAGCCTCCTGAGGAGAAATGTACCTGTAGCGTTACGCCTATAATACGGCGTATCACAGGACCATACGTGACCAGCCATTTCTACTTCTGTTTATCTCCTGCGACCCATGTGACTCCGTAAGCGATGATTGAGGAACAGCAGCAGCCTGGTATAAACTAGATTCCTATAAAAACCGTAGGTCACTTATAGCGCAGAAAGTGTATGAGAGGGCGAGACATAATTTGGAGGAAGGTAGATGCAAGTGGGAAAGCAAATACTCTAAAAGCTAAAAAACAACCATCAAAGTAGGAGACAGGTTTATGTGAAACCTAGGTACCACAAAGGGTGAGCCTAGAACACTCATGCCTCTGATGATGGACCCTACACAGGTCCTCAAAATGGTGAGTGACGTAGTAAGTGAAAATTAAAAATTTAGGACGGGGAAAGAACAGTCCTCCACCACTGGACCGAGTGGGAATCACTACATGGAAGATTGTGTTGGATGGCGGCATGAATGAGAAAAATACGCAAAGCCTACCACGACAAGAGGAAACACAGGTTTGAGTGGACAGCGGACTCCTACTTAGGGGCACGACAGTGGGTGAGTGAATGGGTGGGGTAATTACTACATTTCTAAATCCATGATTTCAGGAAAGTTAGAAGGGGCTATACTGGAGAGTCCATGTTTGGTGGGCCGAAGGCCACCAATAGCCCTCGCAGGAGCTATCCCACGTCCGCCCGGAGGGCGCTTTGTGGCTAGTAAAATAATAATAATAATAATTAATAATAATAATATAATAATAATAACAATAATAATAATAATAATAATATAATAATAATAATAATAACAATAAATAAATAATAAACTAAAGTAATAATACTAATAATAATAATAATAATAACAATAATATAATAATAATAAATAATAATAATAATAACAAACTCTCTCTCTCCTCTCCTCTCGCTCCTCGGTAATATATATACAGGGAGGTCGTATACGAGAATTGGGTATACGAGATGCGTATTGTAGGAGATGTGTAAATTAGGGTCTATTTTCAACATACGAGATCAAAAATCCAATGTTAGGCCATTCAAACACCTGGGTGAGTAAAAAATGGACCCAAGTTATTTAACTAAAGTAAATTACAAGTATTTCTTACTAAAATTATAAAGTCATTTTATGACTAAAGGGACGGTCCCCGAAGATACGAGAAGTTAGTGCCACAGGTTCTGGCATACTTCGTAAAGTGAAATCTGGTATAAGGAACACATAACTCGATGGTAAAATATAGGTTTGGTTCCAGGACCCCATCAATTTAAAAAAAAAAAAAAAAAAAAAAAAATGTTTTTCAAGCTATCATAAAATTTGGAATATTTAGTAGGGGTGCGAGAACCTCTTGAGGAATCCTTATGGTCCCTGGGATATCCTATGTGCCATCACAGGCGGGGAGCTGACCTGACTTCTTCTGGAAGGCAAATTTATACAGCTTGAAAACGGGGTGTTGTGTTGTGCGGGCGGCAGCCGATGTCACCGGCCAGCGCAGATCCCCTTGAGTAATATTAGTAGGAAAGCGAGGACCCTTTGAGGAAATCCTATGATCACGGTGATACATATGGTGCATCACAGGCGTAGGAGTGACGGTCTTGATTAGGAAGGCACAGGTGAGGGGAGGACGGCGGTTTTTTTGAGAGAGGGCGGGACGGGGCAGGCCGCGCCTCCTCCGCCAAGGTAATTTGGGCAGGCTTAAACGTCTTATCACTCGTTATTATACAACTTAGTGATTATGGTGAGATGTTACTATAAGTGTCATATCTAAATCAAGGTAGCACCGTGTGGTCACCTTAAATAAGGGTGATTTAAAGGATTTATGATGAGGCGAACTGCTGGCGAGCTGCGGCAGAGAGTGACGGAGGAAATACTGCCGCGGAGCGCCCCACATCACCCAAATATTCATCCATTTTAACACACATAACACCTATCTCACCACCAATACACTCAGCAAACCAGGCTCCTTACTTATATAATCTACTTTCGATACATTAAAACTACTTAAAACGCAAGAAGCATTCAAAATACAAACGAGAATTAGTTTTAGATTACCGGGGACAGAAAGGGGAGAGGCCAGTCTGGCATGCCATCTTGAACCGGAAATACGTATCGCGGCTTGTTTATCGGTCGAGAAGTTAAAAACTGTTTGTCATTGATCTGGTGAGGGAGAACGCATTAGCCAGTCACAACCTTCCTACTTCGTTTACGAACTATCGAGGGAGCTTTGTAGCTTCCGTCGTTAGGAAAGTAGTATCTAGGTAGTGCGAGAGCCAAGTTGTTGTGGCCATACTACCTCCGTTGCTGGCTTCTTCGTCAGGGTGTCTTTGTGAATTTTTGTAGGCCAATTGTGGTACCGAGCACCACAGAGATGATCCTATTTTAGTATTTGGATTATGTACAACCTTAGGTAAATTCATATAGTCAGTAAATGACTTTATAATTTTAGTAATAACTTGTAATTTTACTTGGTGAATAACTGGTCTTTTACCTCACCCCAGTTTGAATGTCCTAGCATTGGCTTTGTGATCTCGTAATTGAAAAATAGACCCCTAATTTACACATCTCCTATCATCGCATTCGAGTATACAAATGATCGTATAAACAGGACCCCTGTATATATATTATTGCCCCCTTTTCAATTTTCTGGGTACACCACTGTCTACTACTACCACCAATTATCTGATAGCACTATACTACTACTACTAAGACTACTACTACTACTACTATTGTTCTTACTTTATATATCAACCACAATTACTACTACTACTACTACTACTACTATTCTCGAGAAAGCAATACTACTACTAATAATATTAACAGTGGTACTACTATTGTACTACCTATACTACTATGAGTAATATATTCAACTACTACTACCACAACAACAACAACCACTACTACTACCACTACTACAAACCCTCCCACCACAAATTCCTTCATCCTCCTCTTCAAAACGAGACCAACACGACAACACATCCAACTACCACACACCACCACCACCACTATAACTACCACTGCACTACCTACAAGGGACCTCTACAGTATGGCCCTAATAAGAATCTGCTCTTGGAGGTCGAAAAGGCCATCAAAATGCGTGAAAAACTCGTCTTGTGAGCCCCCCGCCAGACACAGCTGCCAGGATCTATGACGGGATGATTGGTGTTATTATTACTGCTACTGCTACTACTACTGCTTACTACTACTTACTACTACTACTCTAATTACTACTTTACTGCTTACTACTGACTACTAACTACTCTACTATACTATACTACTCTATACTATTCTAACTGCTACTAATGCTACTACTACTGACTAATACTGCTACTATACTACTACTACTACTGCTACTACTACTACTAATACTGCCTACTATACTATAATACTACTACTATTACTACCACTCTAATATTACTCTATGCTACTACTGTACTACTACTAATACTCACTACTGCTACTACTACTACTACTACTATACTACTAACTACGAGACTGATATACTACTACTATACTAATTACTACTATACTTACTACTAATAATAATAATAATAATAATAATAAACACTAGTCACTACTACCACTACTACGACTACTACTACACTTACATACTCCCACTATACTACTATATAATAATAATAATAATAATAATAATAATAATAATACCACCACTACTACTAATACTCATTATTATACTAACTACTACTACTACTACTACCATTATTATTAACTACTACTACTACTACATACTACTACTATACTCATAATACTATTGTTGCTATTATCTTACTAACACTACTACCATGATTTAATATTTACAAAACTACTAATACCAAACAACTACTACTACACCACCACCACTACTAATACTTTCACTACTACTACAACCACTATAACATGTCCCTAACCTTGTTCGATGTTCTTCAGGCAGCGTTCTCCCCTTGTGATGTTAATGTTTCTTCATCATCAGAGAACGCAGGCAAGGCAGCCTCTAGCGCCAAGAGCATGAAGAGAAGATCAAAAACATAGAGGTTAGGTTAGGTTAGGTTAGTTAATTACATGTTTATATATTGCGGCCCGTGACCTATGTTAGACCACACAGACTGGTAGCTAGGACAGACACACACACACTCACAGACTGACATACAGACAAACACACAGACAGGACAGACAAATAGCTCGACACACACACACAACTCATACACAGACTCGTCATAGCATTCCATTTTCTTGGGGCTTACATGAATTGAGGAAACACGAGTGTGGGTGTCCCCTCGATAGGTAGATATTAGTATCAGTTTAGGTACTCATGTGATTATATAGATAATTCGTTAGTAGTAGTAGTAGCTAGTAAGCAGCTAGTAGTAGTAGTAGCAGAGTAGTGTTATAAATGTACGCCAACGAAGTATTATTTCAAGGCGTTTATGGAAACTGCAGCCCATGGGAATTCTCGCCGAAAACACCAACACTAGAAGTCTCGTCGACGTGAAATGTAGCCTAACCTAACCTGTGACAGTGGCACCAACTTCACCTAACTAACCTGGACAGTGGCACCTAACTTCACCTAACCATAACCTGGACGGTGGACCTGAACTTCACCTAAACCTAACCTGGACAGTGGCACCTAACTTCACCTAACCTAAACCTGGACCATTGGCACTAACTTCACCTAACCTAACCTGGACAGGGGCACCTAACTTCACCTAACCTAACCTGGACAGTGGCACATAAAATCAACCTACCTTAACCTGGACCATTGGCACCTAACTTCACCTAACCTAAACCTGGCAGTGGCACCTAACTTCACATAACCTAACCTGGGCAGTGGCACCTAACTTCACCTACCTAACCTGGACATGGCACCTAAACTTCACCCAGCCCCTAACCTAACCGAGGGGGGGGGTTTGACATTGGCACTAAACTTAACTAACCTAACTGGACATTGCACCCTAAACTTCACCTAACCTAACCTGGACATTGGCACCTAAACTTCAACTAACCTAACCTGGACATTGGACCAGTAACTTGAACTAACCTAACCTGGAATTGGCCAACATAGCTTACACCTAACCTACCTGGGACATGAGAGCACCAAACTCACCTAACCTAACCTGGGACAGGGCACCTACTTCACCTAACCTAACCTGGACATTGGCACCTAAACTTCACCTAACCTAACCTGGACATTGGCAACTAACTCACCTAACCTAACTGGGACATTGGCACTAACTTCACCTACCTAACCTGGACAGTGGCACCTAACTTCACCTAACCTAAACATGGACATTGGCAACTAACTTCCCACCTAACCTAAACCTGGAAGTGGCACATAACTTCACACTAACCTAACCTGGGACAATTGGCAACCTAACTTCACCTAAACTAACCGGACAGTGGCACCTAACTTCACCTAACCTAAACCTGGAACATGGCACCTAAACTTCACCTAACCTAACCTGGACATGGCACTAACTTCACCTAACCTAACCGGACATTGGTACCTAAAATTCACCTAAACCTAACCTGGACATTGTCACCTAACTTCACCTAACCTAACCTGGGACATGGCACTAAAACTCCACCAACCTAACCTAACCTGGACAGTGGCACATAAATCACCTAACCTACCGGGCATGGCACCTAAACTTAACCTAACCTAACCTGGACAGGTGGCACCTAACTTCACTAACCTAACCTGGACCATTGGCACTTAACTTCACCTAACCTAACCTGGACATTGCACCTCCTAACTCAGCTAACCTAACCTGGACAGTGGCACATAACTTCACCTAACCTAACCTGGACATTGGCACCTAACGTCACCTAACCTAACCTGGAAATTGCACATAACTTCACCTAACCTAAACCTGGGACATTGGCACCTAAATTCACCTAAACCTAACCTGGACCTTGGCCCTAGCTCACCTAACCTAACCGGGACATTGGCACCTAACTTCACCTACCTAACCTGGACATTGGCACCTTAACTTACCAACCTAACCTGAGACTTGGCACCTAACTCACCAACCTAACCTGGACAGTGGCCACCGAACTTCACCTAACCTAACATGGACATTGCCCTAACTTCACCTAACCAAACTGGACATTGGCACCTAACTCAACCTAACCTAACCCGGACATTGCACCTAAAACTTACCTAACCTTAACCTGGACATTGGCACCTAAACTTCACTAACCTAACTGACAATTGGCACCTAACTTCACCTAAATAACCTGGACATGGCACCTAACTTAACCTAACCTAACCTGGACATTGGCACCTAACTTCCACTAACATAACCTGACATTGGACACCGAACTTCACCTAAACCTAACCTGGACATTGGCACCTAAATTTACCTAACCTAACCAGGACATGGCACATAACTTCAACCTAAACCTAACCGGACATTGGCACCTAAGTTCACCTAACCTAACTGGACATGGCACCTAACTTCACCTAACCTAACCTGGACATGGAACCCTAACTTCACCTAACCTAACCCCTGGACAGTGGCACCTAACTTCACCTAACCTAACCCCTGGACATTGGCACCTAACGTCACCTAACCTAAACTGGACATTGGCACCTAAACTTCACCTAACCTAACCTGGACATTGGCACCTAAACTTCACTAACCTAACCGGAAAGTGGCAACTAAACTTCACCTAAGTACCTAAACCTGGACATTGGCCCTAACTTCACCTAACCTAACCTGGACCAGTGGCACCTAACTTAACCTTAACCTAACTGGACAAGTGGCACCTAACTCACCTATACCTAACCTGGGACAGTGGCACCTAATTCACCTAAACTGAACCTGGACAGATGGCACCTAACTTCACCTAACCTACTGGACAGGGCACCTAACTGCACCTAAACTAACCTGTACAGTGGCACATAACTTCACCTACTAAACTGGACATTGGCACCTAACTCACGCTAACCTAACTGGACAGTGGGCACCTAACTTCACCTAACCTAACATGACAGTGGCACCTACAAACTTCACCTAAACCTAAACCTTGGATAGTGCGCACCTAACTTACACATAACCTACCTGGACAGTGGCCACCTAACTTCACCTAACCTAACCTGGGATAGTTGCACCTAACTTCACCTAACCTAACTGGACATTGGCACCTAACTTCCCTAAACCTAACCTGGATAGGCAACTAAACTTCACCCTAACCTAACCTGGACATTGGCACCTAACTTCACCTAAAACCTAACCTGGACATTGGCACCTATACTTCACCTAACCTAACTGGCAGTGGCTCACCTAACTTCACCTAACCTACCTGGACATTGGCACTAACTTCACCTAACTGATTCAAGATAAACGATAAGTATTACATCCCTGAATGCACAAACGCGGGTAACACTTGATTAAATGTATATATTGGTTTTTTAGCTCCTGTAATATCAAGAATTGGAACACTCGGACAAACGGTGCGAGAATTCCAGGTACAGTTGTTTCGCATACCCAAGTTTTATATTAGTTTCTTACACTGATTTTGAGTTTTTTCTACTGCTACGTTCCTCCTCCTCTACTACTACTATACTACTACTACTACATTACTACTACTACTACTACTATTACTATACTACTACTACTATACGACTACTACTACTACTACTACTACTATTACTATTAATAATACTACTACTACTACTACTAACTAACTACGACTATTACTATATACTACTATTACTACATTACTACTATACTAATACTACGACTATTAATACTACTACTACTACGTACTACTACTACTTTATACCACTACTACTACTACTACTACTATACTACTACTATACTATTATAATACTACTTACGATTACTACTATAACTATATAACTACTACTACTATGACTACTATACTCCTACTACTATAATACTACTACTACTACAACTACTACTACTAATACACTACTTCTACTACCCACTTATACTACACTAGAATACTAACTACTACTACTACTACTATACTACTACTACTCACTACCACTACTACTACTACTACTACTACTACCCCTACCACTACTACTACTACTACTACACTACTACTAATAATCTACTTACTACTACTAATAATACTTACTACCCACTACTACTACTACTACCTATTATACTAATACTACTACTACTCCTTTACTACTACTATTATTACTACACTACCACTACCACTACAACTACTACTACACGACTACTACCAACTACACCTCTACTACTACTACTACTACCACCACTACTACCACTATCACTACCACCACTACTACTACTATACCACTACTATACTTACTGCTATGCTACTACTACTACTCCCCACCACTACTACTACAATACTATACTACTACACCACATACTACTTACTACTACTACTACTTACTACTACTACCACCACCACACACCACCACCACACCACTACTACTATACGTTACGCTACAAGCAAGCATCGTCGTTCGTACACTCCAGACACTAGGGGTGACGGGGAGGTTCGACACAGGTGTTTCGTGACCCAAGGTTTGTGAGTGTTTCTACACTAATTTGAGTGTTCTTACATATTGGTTGTCGTTCGTAACTAATGGTCAAGTTCAACTCTGAGCTGAGTGTACGAAACGAAGATACTTGTTGTAGCGTTACGAAACAACTTTTTGGTGGCTGTGCGAAACGATTGTGTACGAAAATGACGCACCAGAAACGACGTGCTTAGTATAGGATTCAATACTACCAATTACTAACTAGCACTACTACACACTACTACTACTACTACTAATCTACTACTACTACTATACTACTACTACTAATATACTACGACTACTACTACTATACCACCACTACTACCACTATTCACTTACACTACTACCACTACTACTACTACTCCATACTACTACTACTGCTACCATGCAGGCCATCGCTGTGACGTCACCGCCTCCGCCTAACACACACTTGAGTGAAAGGGTTTTTGCAATGGAGAAATCTCCCCCCCAAAACACTTACAACTCCCCCTGAAAGGGCCGAAACGACTCCCCTAAATACCCAGAAACCACTTTAGGCCCTCGATTACAATAGCCTATTATAATGCTATCTCTAACCCCTATCGTTAAACCCAGAAAAAAAGCCACTTTCATCTCCAATGTCACCTGGTTTTAATAAACCTGTGTGACAGTTGTGTCCTCGCTCAGATATCTTCGGGGGAGGCCACATGGTGAGTGTTATACTTACTGTTCCTCTCGTAAAACTTGAAATAACGCTATTGCACGTGACTATACCGCACTCTATAATGAATGAGTGTCTAATATACCTATGTCTAGGCTCAGACCGTGCCAGACGCGTCTGGGAAGCCTGAAATAAGGGTTGAAGGTAAGGGTGTTTTTTTGCCATGATTTCAATGGTTCGGTGGCTGGTTTGGAGTATATGGATGGCTTACTATTAAGGTGTTTCGGTTTGTTTGAGGTGTGAGGAGGTGGTAATAGGTATTGTCACGTGAAATAAGCACTTCCCCTGCCTTTTTGAAAGCTGTGCGGCAAATGAAGGACTATTTTTTTAATCTTGACCTGGTCGCCCAGGAACTACGTCCAATTTTTTTGTGTCCTTTGGTGTTCCCGCGCTTTAACTCACCCCCCCCCCCCCACCCCCCCCCCCCCCCCCCCCCCCCCCCACCCCCCCCCCCCCCCCCCCCCCCCCCCCCCCCCCCCGCACCCCCCCCCCCCCAAAATTGTACTCTATCCTCCTGTTCTGCAGTGGGGACCAGATGTACATGCAGTGGGACGAGATGATGATGATGAAGAGAAGGTGAGACGGAGAAGCCAGCCCTTTTGCTGCTGCTGCTGCTGCTAGTTAGTTTATTTTTTCTATTACCGGCTAACAGGGTTACACCGGGTGTGCTTGCTGAAAACACTCCCTGACAAAAGTTGCGCTCACGCCGTTCGCTTTTACAAACTCTAGATTTTTTAAATTTAAATTTTTTCAGGGGAAATTTTCATTAAAAAAAAGTATTAAATAAAAAAAATGTATTTTTTTTAAGGGAAAAGAATTTTTCCCCCTCCTCCTCCTCCTCCTCCCCCTCCTCCTCCTCCTCCTCCCCCCTCCCCCTCCCCCCCCTCCCCCTCCTCCTCCCCCTTCTCCCCTCCTCCATCTCCCTCCCCCTTTCATCCCTCCTCCTCCTCCCCCTCCTCTTTCCATCCCCTCCCCCTCCTCCTCCCCTCCATTCCCCTCCCCATCCCCTCCTCCCCATCCCCCTCCTCCATTCCTCCCCCCTCCATCCCCTCCTCCCAATTCCTCCCCCCTCCCCCTCCTTTCCTCCTCCTCCCCTCCTCCTCCTCCTCCCCCCCCCTCCTCCACTCCACCTCCCCCTTTTCCCCTCCCCCCTTTCCCCCCTCCTCCTCCTCCTCTCCTCCTCCTCCCCTCCTCCTGCTCCCCCTCCCCCTCCCCCCTCCCCCTCCTCCCCTCCCCCCCCCCCCCTCCCCCTCCCCCCTCCTCCTCCTCCTCCTCCTCCCCTCCCCCCTCCTCGCCAGTCAGAGAGCAGTCAAAAGGTCCCTTAAAAACTCTGCGCTGAGCCTTTTCGCTTTTTCACAAGCTCTGACTTTTTTGTTTTTACAATAGGAGTGTAACAGCAGCCAAATTGAACCAAATCTAACCTTTAAAAACATTCCAAACCGTACTAACATAAGCTTAAAAATAAAAAACCTAAAATTTATTAAGGTGCAAATGAGGAGGAAATGAGGGGGGTGAGGGGGAAGATAAGGGAGGGAAATAAGGGTTTTTAGGGGGAAATAAAGGGAAATGAGGGTAAATTGGGGGGAAAGAAGGGAATCTGAGGGCGAAATTGGAGCCAAAAAGGGTAAAAGAGGGGAAAGTAGGGGAAAATTGTGATTTTTAAGGCCATTTTATTGTTTTTTGGGGAAATGACAGGAAATGAAGGAAAAGATGGTTTCAGGAAAGGGAGGGGAAATGACTGTTTTTGGGGAAACAGGGGAAATTAAGTTTTTGGGTAAAGAGGGGAAATAAAGGTTTTTAGGGGGAAAATTTTGGGGAAATATGGAGGAATATGAATTGAGGGAAAAATAGGAGAAATTAGGGATAAATGAGGGGAAATGTGGGGAAAGTGCCGGAAAATTTGGAATTTTTAAGGCAATTTTTTTGATTGGGAGAAAAAGGGGAAAATGACAGGGGAAATGAGGGGAAATTGGTGGGGTTTTAAAAGGGAAAGTGGGGGAAATGATGGTTTTAAAAGGGGAAATGAGGGGAAAATTAAAAATTTAAAGGGGGAAAATAGGGGAAAAATTAGGGTTTAAGGGGAGAAAAATTAGGGGAAAAATTTGGGGGAACTGAGGGGAAAGGAGGGGAAACTTTGGGATTTTAAGGCAAATTTTTTGGGTTTAGGCGAAGAGGGGAAAAAAGAGGGAAATGGGTGGTTTTTAAAAATGAGGGGGGGAAAGAGTGGTTTTAAAGGGGAAACGGGGGAAATTAAGTTTAAGGGGGAAAAAGAGGGGAAATATGGGTTTTAAGGGGTAAAAAAGGGGGAAAGTGAGGGGAAACTAGGGGTTTTTTAAGGCAAATTTTTTGGGTTTTGGCGAAAAAGAGGGGAAATTGACAGGAAAATGAGGGAAAAGGGTGGGTTTTAAGGAAAGTGGGGGAAAAGATGGTTTTAAGGGGGAAAAGAGGGGAAAAAGAGTTTTAAGGGGGAAAATAGGGGAAATTAGGGGTTTTTAAGGGGTTTAAAAAGAGGGGAAAATGAGGGGAAAGTGGGGGAAAATAGGATTTTAAGGTTTTTTTTTTTTTGGGGAAAAAAGGGGAAATTGCAGAAAAAATGAGGGGAAATGGGTAGTTTAGGGAAAAAGGAGGGGAAAGAGCGTTTTAAAAGGGAATTAGGTCTTAAAGGGGGTAAGAGGGGAAATTATGAATTTTGGGTAAAAAAGAGGGGAAATTTTGGGGTAAAAGGGGGGGGAAAGTGGGGGGAAATAGGGGTTTTTAAAGGGAATTTTTGTTTTGGAGAAATGAGGGGAAAATGAAAAGAAAAGGAGGGGAAATGGGTGGTTTAGGAAAATGAGGGGAAATGAGCGGTTTTAAAAAGGGAAAATGAGGGAAAATTAGGGGTAAATGGGGAAAGTGAGGGGAAAATAAAGGGGTTTTTTGTTTGGGGGAAAAGAGGGGGAAAAAATTAAAAAGGGAGGGGGAAAAGAGCGGTTTTAAGGGGAAAAAGGGGGGGAAACGGGGAAAAATTTGAGATTTAAAAGGGGGAAAAAAAGAGGGAAATTATGGGTTTTTAAAGGGAAATGAGGGGAAAAGAGGGGGAAAGTGAGGGAAATAGGGTTTTAAGTTTTTTTTTGTTTTTGGAGAAAGAGGGGAAAATGAAGAAAGGGGGGGAAATGGTGGTTTTGGGGGAAATGAGGGGAAATGAGCGGTTTTAAGGGAAAACGAGGGGAAATTTTTTTTTAAGGGGGGAAAAGAGTGGGAAAATAGTTTAAGGGGGGAAAATGAGGGGAAATTTTGGGTTTTAAGGGGGAAAATGAGGGGGAAAGTGGGGGGAAAACTAGGTTTTTAAAGGGATTTTTTTTTTGGGGAAATGGGGAAAATGACAGAAAAGTGAGGGGAAAGGGGGTTTTAAAGGGGGGGAAATGAGCGGTTTTTTAAAGGGGAAAAGAGGGGAAATTTGAGTTTTAAAAGGGGAAAATGAGGGGAAATTAGGGTAAGGGGGGAAAAATGAGGGGGAAAATAGGGATTTTTTGGGCATTTTTTTTTTTTTGTGGGGAAATGAGGGGAAATTTACAGAAAAATGAGGGGAAATGGGGGGTTTAGGGAAAGGATGGAAAAGAGCGGTTTTAAGGAAAAAAGGGGAAACGAGGGGAAAAAAAGTTTTAAAGGGGAAAAAAAAGGGGGAAATTTTTGAGTTTTTGGGGAAAAAGGAAAAATTTGGGTAAAAGAGGGGAAAGGGGGGAAAAATAGGAATTTTAAGGCATTTTTTTTTTTTGGAGAAATGAGGGAATGAAAAAAATGAGGGGAAAGGGGGTTTAAAAGGAGGGAAATGAGCAGTTTTTAAAAGGGGGGAAAAGAGGGGGAAAATTTGATTTTAAAAGGGGAAAAGAGGGAATTATGATTTTTAAGGGTCAAAAAGAGGGGGAAATTAGGGGTAATATGAGGGGGAAATGAGGGGAAACTAGGGGTTTAAGGCATTTTTTGGGAGAAATGAGGGGAAAAGACAGAAAAGTGAGGGAAATGGTTTTTTTGGGAAAGTGGGGAAATGAGGGTTTTAAAGGGGAAAAAAAGGGGAAACGAGGGGAAATTTGGTTTTAAAAAAGGGGGGAAATGAGGGGAAATTATGAGTTTAGGGGTATATGAGGGAAAAGAGGAAAGTGGAGGGGAAAAAAGGGATTTTAAAAGGGTTTTTTTTTTTTGAGAAGAGGGGAAATTTACCGAAAAGTGGGGGAAATTGGTGGTTTTGGGGGAAAGTGAGGGGAAATGAGCGGTTTTAAAGGGGGAAAAGAGGGGAAATTAGGTTTGAAAGGGAAAATGAGGGGAAAATTTGGGTTTTAAGGGTAAATGAGGGGAAAAGGGTAAAGGAGGCTTTTTTCTTTTTTGGTAAAGAGGGAAATTTACAGAAAAGTGAAGGGGGAAAAAGGGTGGTTTAGGAAAATGAGGGGAAATGGGGCGGTTTTTTTAACGGGAAAAAGAGGGGGGAAAATTAGGGGGGGTTTTTAAAGGGGGGAAAAAAGGGGGAAAATGGGAAAAAAGTGAGGGGAAATGGGGGTTAGGGAAAGGAGGGAAATGACGGTTTTTAACGGGAAACGAGGGAAATTACAGTTTTTGGGGGAAAATGAGGGGAAAAATTAGGGGTAAATGAGGGAAAGTGAGGGGAAACTAGGGATTTTTAAAGGGATTTTAGGACAGTTTAGGACATTTTTGTATATTGAGGACATTTTTGGCTATTTTAGGACATTTTAGGGCTTTTAGGAAAATTTTTGGATTTTTTGGACATTTAGGGGAATTTTAAGGAATTTTTAGTACATTTTAGTAATTTGGGCTTTTGTACATTTATTACATTTTGACATTTTTGAAATTTAGGAAAATTTTTGGACATTTAAGGACATTTTAGGGGATTTTGTACATTTTTTTGACATTTTAGGACATTTGGACTTTAGTACATTTTAGGACATTTTAGTACATTTTTGGACATTTTTTAAACTTTTTGGAAATTTTGGCCCTTTTGGACATTTTAGGACTTTTTGGACATTTTAGGGCATTTTTGGACATTTTAGGACATTTTAGAGCTTTTTTGGGCAATTTTGGACTTTAGTACAATTTCGTACATTTTTTGTACATTTAAAAAATTTTGGACATTTTAGGACATTTTAAAAGGACATTTTAAATTTTTGGACCCCGGGCATTTTAAGCAAGGGCTTTAAAATTTTAGGAAAAACTTTTAGGACATTTTTAGGACATTTTGGCATTTTTAAAAGGGGACATTTTAAAAGGGGGGGGGGGGGGGGGGGGGGGGGGGGGGGGGGGGGGGGGGGGGGGGGGGGGGGGGGGGGGGGGGGAAAACTTTTTTTAGCTTTTCCAAATTTAGGAAAAAATTTAAAAAAAGAAAAAAAACCCCCTTTTAGGGGAAAAAATTTAAAAAACCCCGAAAAATTTTTTAAAAAGGAAAAAACATTTTTTTTAGCCAAAAATTAGCCCCCCCCCCCCCCCCCCAAAAAAAAAAATTTTTCCCCCGCCCCCCTTTTTCCAAAAA
>JACEEZ010020086.1:0-7500 GCA_016584305.1 Chionoecetes opilio
GGAGGGAGGCAAGGTTTGGGTTGGGGCATCCGGGGCCCTCAAGCCAAGGTTTCCAGGGGTTGGTTTTTGGGGCGGAAGGGGGACCCTTTTATTGGGGGGAAAGAAAGCCTTTTAACAAGTAAGAGAAACAGTTGTTCATGGTGTGGCGAGGACTTTGAATTTGGAAAGTTTTACATCCCTTTGGGTTTAGCGCAGTCCATAATGACGGGGGTCACGTCAAGAACCCTTACGGCGGGGCATGGGCCCCCGGTGTATGGACTCGTCGCGGGAGTTTTTGGCTTTTGTGGTACCTGGCAGGAGGAAAAAGATCCGGATTTTCAAGTCGTGTGACCCCTTCTTACTCTAGTTTGGAAACAGGAATAAATAGTGATTAAGAGACAAATCAATCCCTTTGGTTTAATAAGTGTCTTCGCAGAATCATGGGGTATCGCTGGGATGATTACGTGTCAAATCAGCGTTTGCCCCTTGGACTGAATCGAGGCCATTCCCTGCATAGTCCGTAAAGCCCAATTCGGCTATATGGGCATGTGGCACGTCCCCGAAACCGACCCTTCCCCATGGGTTGTATCGTAGAGAAAAACCCGGCGGGGGGGGCCCAAAGGGGGGCGCCCAAAAAAGGCTCGTGGCTGGGGCAAGTGATGTTTCTTGTCGAGAGTGCTTTTTATGGGAAAGGACCCTGCATGGGAACTCGCGCGTGGTGACCCCCGGGAGTGGCGTCGTAGGGTGGGCGAGGCGACGCGCCCCCCGGCGTATGCCCCCAATGATTGATTGATTGATGGTGATAATATAGATGCTCTTACTCGGATATGATATAATAGAATGAGGAAAAGAAAAAAAAATGTTCTTCATATTCTCTCTCTTTCTTTCCTGAAAGTATGTGTAGTTTAATGTAGATTAATTTAAAATTTGAATTTTTGAGTTGAATATTTTTTTTCATGATGGTAATATAGTTGTTTTCTTACTCGGATTTGATATAATAGAATGAGAAAAGATAAGAATTGTTTTTTTTATACGCTCTCTCTTTCTTACCCGCAATTATGTGTAGTTTAATGTAGATTAAGTTAAGAATTGAATTTTTGAATTGAATGTTTTTTTCATGAATGTAATATAGGTGTTTCTTTACTTGGATTTGATATAATATATTGAGAAAAAGATAAGAGCTTTTTTTCATACTCTCTCTCTCTTTCTTTCCTGCAATTATGTGTAATTTAATGTAGATAAAGTTGAGCATTGACTTTTTTATTTCATGATGAAATTAGGTGTTTCTTACTTGGATTTATAATATAATGAGAAAAATATGAGATGTTTACCAGATATTGAAAACAAAGTTTGAGTGGTGACTTTTTCATTACAGTTCAGGTAGCTACTTCTTCTTAGCTTCATTTGTAATCATATACAGGGAAAGAGCTGAGAGATGTTTACTTAGGAATGAAAAATATATGTGGACGGAGAAATGCTACTGCCAGTACATAATATATAAGGAAGAAGTTGAGAAATGTGTGCCAAAGGTTGTGAGGAAAGTGTGTTACAAGAATGAATAAAACAGAACGGAAAAGAAAGAATAGAAGAACATAACAGAAAAAAAACAGAGTTTGGGAAGAAAAAGAGGTTTTACAGAGAAAAGGCTTGGGGGAAAGAATAATAGGAATAAAAGGGACCCAGGAGCCCTATTGGTCCATAACTAGGGTATCTGTTAAAATACATACTACTAAACTATCAATACATTTAAGAAAACATTTGGAAAATAAACCATGTCCCAAAAAGAAGATAGGAACAGGAAAGCGTAGGAAGAATGAAGGATATGAAATATACTAATAAACTACCACTAACACTAATCGACCCGGGGGACTTAAAAAAATTTGAGGGCATATCAATCCCCATTTATTTTACAGTGCGCGTCAAGTCTGTTTTTTTAAAAGTAGTTATTGTGTGGCTTCACAACTTTTATGGTAAATTGTTCCCTCGATCAACAACTTAACATTTAAATTTTTTTACGGAGATCGTGATGCAACGTTCACCTTTAGTTTTTAAACCCTTATTTCTTGTTTTCACGAGGGGAACTCGAAAAGGTTTTCTTGATTAAACATCAAACCCTTTTGGGTCTTAAAGGTTTTATCAAATCCCCCCGGATTCTACGACCTGTAAGGGGGAAAAAATATTAAGTTCCCAGTCTCTTTCAAAGATGAATTTCGCAGAGATGGAATTTGTTTTGCTGCTCTTCTTTGCACTGATTCCAATTTGGCTTGATCTTTTACGAAACAAGGCGACCAGAATTGGAGAAGAGGAGGGAACAACTGGACCATTGAGCGTCACATAAGTACAGTTAAATTAGGTTAGGTTAGGTTGAAAGGTTAGGTTTGGTTAGGTTGGTTGAATTAGGTTTGGTTAGTTTAAGTTAGGTTGGTTAAATTAGGTTAGGTTGAAAGTTGGTTAGGTTAGGTTGAAAGTATTGTGTTTCTAAAAGTCTGGACGTGGAGACACCCCTCAGGAAAAAAAAGTGATACAACTAAACATGCAAGAAGGTAATGACATTTTATAGTTCCAGCATATGATAACATTAAGATGGTTTATAATAATACGATGCAGATATGCAGAGGCAAGTGTGTTTATATTAAGGTGGTTAGTTCAGTGTATAGTGGCTCCAGAGGCAAGTGGGGACGAGTTACCTTATTTCTATCCTACGAGCGTGTAGCCTTTTACCACCACAACCATCACCACCATAAGCACCACCACAACCACAACCATAACCACAACCACCACCACTACTACTATACCGTCACTGAGCTTTCCTACTATTACCACAACTACTATTACTACCACCACCATTACACGTACCCCTCCTCTTCCTCCTATTACTAATACTATGGTATTAAAAGTATCAAATGCTGTAACATAACTAATAATACTTTCCTTCTAGCACTATAATGCTACAATTCTACACTTATGCTACACACTACTTCTATTACTACCACCATCATTACTCCTACACCTCCTACTCCACCTCACCTCCTACTCCTACACTTCCTCCTCCTCTTACTATACTACTATACTGCAGTATTTAAAGTATCAAATGCTGTAACATAACTAATAATACTTTCTTTCTAGAACTAATGCTATATACTATACTACACTTAATGCTACACACTACTTCTATTACTACCACCATCATTACTCCTACCCATCCTCTTCCTCCTATTACTAATACTACTGGTATTAAAAGTATCAAATGCTGTAACATAACTAATAACACACTAATAACACCACTACCAGTACTACCCTTGGACAGCAGGAAGGCGTAGGTAACAAGCGTATATAACCCCATGACAAGATAATTACACAAGGTAAACAATAAGCGAGCCAATGCAAACACCAAGACTGCCATAAGAGTAGACGTAAAAGTTTCCCTGAGTGTGTGTGTTTTATTGATTCACAAGGAAGGGCGGGGGGTGAGGGGCGGAGGGTAGTGGGAGGAGGAACTACTACCCCTCTCTATCCCCCCATAACCCCCCCCACCTACCCGCCCCTTAACACGGCAGAAACCAGGTGGGCGGTCAGTCATCACCTGGGCGGCCCGAGTCAATACCTATGTTGATACAGTCCTTCCCGCCCACCTGTGACTCAACCACGACCACCACCACAACTACCAAGTTTTATTCCTCGCACCCATAATATTATAAGGTTGCGTGGCCTGCCTACCTATTCACTCCTGCGTCCTCGCCTCCCCTTCCTTCCTTCCTTCCTTCCTCGCCTCTACACTTGGTCATCCATTTTTTTCTCTTTTTTTCATATTTCCTCTTCCTGTGTTGTGTGGAGTTATTCCCATTTATATTTTTCACTTTTCTAGCTTTTTCCTCCCTCCCTCCTCCAAAACCTCGCCCATTCGTTTCCAGGTCATGCCGCCCGTGCACCTCCGTTGTACACCACACACACACACACACACACACACACCACACCCCAACACAACCACACACACCCCAACACACGCCCATTCACCCCTTCTGGTCTCAAGCTCACCCAACCAATTTTTGTTCCCGCCCACCTGAATCCCATGTACCTGCCTCCAGCCCACTGCACACACACACACCACCAACACACACAACACACACACACACACACACACACACACACACACACACACACACACACACACACACACACACACAACACACATGCCACCACTCACCTACCGCCACACACTCCACAGGGACACTCGCCCCCTCGCCAAAACCTAAAACCCGACCACTACCTGTTATTACATCTACGTCACTTACCTTTACACCGAACCAGTACACACACACACACACACACACACACACACACACACACACACACACACACACACACACACGCACTCAGCATGCTACACCGCGTCTTCACCCCACCACACTACACTATATCTTCAACACAGTCCTGTATATATAGTGTATAGATCTATGATAATTGACCACCATCATACATACACACTATACTGTATATACATGCACTTAATCATCACTATATTAAATCCACTACATCACCATCATCACCATAACCTATTTATCACTGCAGAGAGGTGCGTGCGTGCGTGCGTGCGTGCGTGCGTGCGTGCGTGCGTGCGTGCGTGCGTGCGTGCGTGCGTGCGTCGTGCGTGCGTGCTTTGCGTGCGGCGTGCGTGCGTGCGTGCGTGCTGCTGCGTGCGTGCGTGCGTGGTGCGTGCGTGCGTGCGTGCGTGCTGCGTGCGTGCTGCGTGCGTGCGTGCGTGGCGTGCGTGCGTGCGTGCGTGCGTGCGTGGTGCGTGGGGTGCTGCGTCGTGCGTGCGTGCGTGCGTGCGTGCGTGCGTGCGTGCGTGCGTGCGTGCGTGCGTGCGTGCGTGCGTGCGGGCGTGCGTGCGTGTGGGGTGTGGTGTGTGTGTGTGTGGGGTGTGTGTGTGTGTGTGGGGTGTGTGTGTGTGGGTGTGTGTGTGTTTATCGATTTGTATTTTCATTCATTTTTATAATCATATATTTCTCACATATTATTTTTATCATTGATATTTTTTTCCCTTTTTCTATCTGCTATTTTTTTTCTTAAAATACCAATAATCCCAAATATTTTTTTTTGTCCTCCTCCCTCCTCCTCCTCCTCCTCCTCCTCCCCCTCCTCCTCCTCCCCCCTCCCCCCCTCCTCCTCCCCCTCCTCCCCCTCCTCTCCTCCTCCTCCTCCTCCCTCACCTCATACCCTGTCAAACAAAACATACGTATGCATACAACTCATCAATAGCCACATCAATTTTATACTAGTAACTCCAGCCTCACTTCCATCATCCCCTACCTCTTCTTATCATTCTTCCCTCCCCTCTCCAATTCTCTCTCCCTTCCTCTCTCCCTCATCTCGAGGGATTCCCAATTCAACAAGGTTCAAATACAATCAAGGGAGAGAGAAAAATCCCCCTTTACTGCTCAGCCCTGCAAACGATGAGAGAGAGAGAGAAGAGAGAGAGAGAGAGAGAGAGAGAGAAGGAGAGAGAGGGGAGAGAGAAGAGAGAGAGGGAGAGGAGAGAGAGGGGAGAGAGAGAGAGAGAGAGGGAGAAGGGGAGAGAGAGAGAGGGGGGAGAGAGAGAGAGAAGAGAGAGAGAGAGAGAGGAGAGAGAGAGAGAGAGAGAGAAGAGAGAGAGAGAGAGAGGAGAGGGGAGAGAGAAAAGGGGGAGAGAGAGAGAGAGGGGAGAGAGAGAGACGAGAGAGAGGGGAGGGGAGAGAGAGAAGAGAGAGAGAGAGGAGAGAGAAAAGGGGAGAGAGAGGAGAGAGAGAGAGGAGAGAGAAAAGAGAGAGAGGACGGAGAGAGAGAGAGAGAGAAGGGGGAGAGAGAGAGAGGAGAGAGAGAGAGAGAGAGAGGGGAGAGAGAGAGAGAGAGGAGAGAGAGCAGAGGGGGAGAGAGAAGAAGAGAGAGGAGGAGAGGAGAGAGAGAGAAGATGAGAGATGAGAAGAGAGAGAGAGATGAGAGAGAGAGAGAGGAGAGAGAGAAGAGAGAGAGGGGAGAGAGAGGGGGAGAGAGGGGAAGGGAAGAGAGAGAGAGAGAGGAGGGAGAGATGAGAGAGAGAGAGGGGAGAGGAGAGAGAGAGGAGAGAGATGAAGAGAGATGAGAGGAATAGGGAGAGAGAGAGGAATGGAGAGGGAGAGAGAGCGCGAGAGAGAGCAGAGGAGGAGAGGAGGAGAGAGAGCAGAGGGAGAAAAAAGAGGAGAAAATTGACCGGAAGGGGGGAAGGAGACCTAAGGAGAGATGGAAAAAGACGAAGGGAGGAGAAAACGAGAGAGAATGAGAGAGAAAGAAAGAGCAGAGGGAGAGAAAAGAGAGGATAGGCTTGAGGAGGAGAGCGGGGGAGAGAGAAAAAACAGAAGAGAAAGAGTAAGAGAGGAGGAGGTGGGGAAGGAAAAAAAAAGAGAAGGAGATAAAAAAAAAAAGAAAAAAAATTGAGTAGTGAAAAATAATAAGTAAAGAAGAGAAGTGGTGGAAACGTAGATAAGAAAAGTAAAGGAATACAAAAGGAATACAAAGGAAGAAAGATGAAGGAAGGAGGAGGTGAAGGAAGGTGAGAGAACTGCCCTATTATCCTTGTTACACTGTTGCCAATTTTTTGCTGTTTTGCTAATGAGGGTTGGCAGGAAAAATGAGTTAATGTGAGGTTCATGTGGGAGACTTGGCAACGATGGCGGCCCTTTTGGGGGGGGGGGGAGGGGAGGAGAGAGAGGAGGGGGAGAGAGAGAGAGAGAGAGAGAGAAAAGAGAGAGAGAGAGAGATGAGAGAGGAGAGAGAGAAGAGGAGAGGAGAGAAACAAAAACTGGCAGGAAAAATGAGTTAATGTGAGGTTCATGTGGGAGACTTGGCAACGATGGGCGGCTTTGGTGGGAGAGAGAGGAGAGAGAGAGAGAGAGAGAGAGAGAGAGAGAGAGAGAGAATGAAGGAGAGAGAGAAGAGAGGAGGAGAGAGAAAAAGAGAGGGACGAGAGAGAGAGAGAGAGAGGATGAGAGAGAGATAGAGACGAAGAGAGAAGAGGAAGAGGGGGATGAGAAGAAGGAGATGGGGGATGAAGAGAGGGAGAGGAGAGAGAAAAAAAAACAAACACAAGAAGTCATTTGAACCACTACAGATCACAATCTCCCACATACATTTACGTACACATCCACTCATACAACATTCCACATCACCTACACATACAATCACACATACATACATACAACCTCCAGTAACATCCTATACATTGAAATACATTCTTACCGGAACATCACAAAACATAACATTGACCGACAAACAATTTCACACAATTTTCAGAGCTCCTTCCTACCACACAATCATTTACCTTCACATTGTCTCTTCTTAATATCCAAGGGTTTCAAATTAAGAGTGAAGGGGATGTAGGAAAATACTTAACGGAGAGAAGATAGGAGGAGGAAGAAGAGAAGGAAGGAGGAATGCAGTAATGTAAGAAAGAAAAGAGGAATTAAGAAATATATGAGAGGGAGAGAGAGACAGAGAAAGAGAGAGAGA
>JACEEZ010020086.1:10000-15000 GCA_016584305.1 Chionoecetes opilio
AAATTTGTAGCTGGAAACCATTACTAATTTGTTTTTCTAGTTCCAGTATTTACACACGGCATTGAATTGATCTACTGTGTTATCCTGTAAGAGCAGATTGGTGTCATTCTGACATAAAGAACATAATTACAATATTTATTACGGGCATTTGAAATTATCATTTATGAGAATACCAAGAACAACAATGGGTCCCCAGTATTATCCCTGAGGTACCTCCCCTGTCAACGAGTTTTCAGCCAATGATGTT
The DNA here is from genome assembly GCA_016584305.1 of Chionoecetes opilio. Lineage (NCBI taxonomy): Eukaryota > Metazoa > Arthropoda > Malacostraca > Decapoda > Majidae > Chionoecetes > Chionoecetes opilio. The sequence goes on from JACEEZ010020086.1 coordinate 10,248, forward strand.
TCTTTTTACCAATATACAGCTTGTTTCCTATGGTCAAATAACTTGAAAAATAACTGTAATGGTGTTCCTCTATTCCTATATATTTAGCTACTATTAATATTTATGGTCCAGTGAATCAAATGCTTTAGATAAGTCCATGAATATGCCTGCAACATAATGTTTTCTTTCCAGATTACTATAAATTTCACTTGTGAATTTTATTATGGCTTTCTCTAGTAGTAGTAGTAGTAGCTGTTGTGGTTGTTGTTATAGTGGTCGTGGTGGTAGTATCTTTGTTTCTCTATTTTCCTTTTGTGTTGTTTGGTAATAGAAAAAATCGTTTGGATGAGTTTGTAGATTTCTGAAAAAAATAATGAATCTTATGCAGCGGAATATTTTTTTGAAGTCTTAATACGAAGTTAATCGACAACAAAAATATTCTAAACGATGTTTCATTGGCAGAAAAGTGGAAGAATTGGATGACAAAAAAAAAAGATTAACATTTGTTATAGAATGTTTATTGAATAATTTTTTTGTTTTTGTTTTTGTTTGTAGTGATATAACTGCTTGCCTGTATTCATATATTATTATATTTGTCTTATGTTTGCTTTCTCTGTGTGGCTGAATTTCTCTGTTCTTTATCTTCGTCTGTCTGTCTGCGGTGTCTCTCCTCTCTCCCCTTTCTCTCTCCCCCCTCTCCCTCTTTTTTCTCCTCTCTCTCTCCCCCCTTCCCCCTCTCCCTTTTTTTGAAAACCCACGAACAAAAAATTATACAAAAAAAAACCATACAAAACATCTCATTTCACAACACCATTACCACCACCACCACTACAACCACAACCACCATTAACAGTGCCAAAGAACACTATCGAACAGCGACAACCTCACCACTAGAAGGGGGAGAGTGAGGGGAAGGGGAGTAAGGGGAAGGGGGAGTGAGGAGAAGGGGGGGCTACGGTTCAGCAGGAATCCAAAATTGTAGGGCGAAGCTTTCTGGGTAATTCGTCGGCTCGTCTGCTCTGAATTTAGAAGTTTCAGCACCAAGATTTTGTTCCCCCCGAGTTGTGGGCCCCCCATCTTTTAGCAAATCAATATGAAGCCACTCGCTACCCCGGAAAATTTCGGGGGGGGGGAGGGGGGTGGGGGGAGGAGGAGGAGAGAGGGGTGGGGGGGGGAGGGAAGTGGGGGAAGGTGGACGAAGGAAAGAAAGGAAGAATGAAGAGAGGGGGGGTGAGAAGGGTGAGAAGGAAGGAAGGCAGATGGTGGTAATAGAGTGGGGAGAAAGAGTGATATTGAGAGAGAGAAGAGAGGAAGAAAGAGAGAGGAAAGAGAAAAATAGAGACAAAGAGAGAGAGAGAGAGAGAGAGAGGGGGAAAAGAGAGAGAGAGAGCGAGAGAGGAGAGAGAAAGAGGGGAGAGAGAGAGAGAGGGAGAGGGGAGAGAGAGAGAGCAGAGGAGAGAGAGAGAGAGAGAGAGAAGAGAGAGAGAGAAGAAAGAAAAATATTAATATATATATATATATATTTATAATATAGATATATAAGATATATATAAATATATTATATCTATAGATATATATATTATAATATATATATATTAAATACTATAGATATATATATTATTATATATATCATTATATAATAATAGGGCCGGAAAGTTATGCTAAAAGAATTAAATAACAAATAAATAGAAAGAATGGTGTCAGTGTGTAAAACTAGAAGATGTGCAATTTGAAGGAGAGTGAATGAAGGAAGAGGAGGAAGAGAGAGAAGGAAGAGGAAGAAGAAGAGGAAGAGGGAAGGAAGAGTAATGATAGAAAGAGAAGAGGAATTAAGAGGATAAGAGGTGAATGAGAGAGAGACGAGGGCTGAAATGAACGACGCTGCATATTGACTGAAAATAAACGGAGGAAAAATAATGGAAATTGAAGATAAGGAGGAGGAAAAAGAGACACAGGATGGATGAACGAAGATGAGATCAAAGGGATAAAGCAGGAGCATGAAAAAAATATTAATTAGTATCATCAATAAATAACTTTTAAAACGTGGCTTGTAATGTTAGTGTGACTTTTTGTATTCTTTGTTCTCTCTCTGCCCCCCCCCCCCTCTCTTTTTCTTTCTTTCCTCTCTCTCTCATCTCTCTCTCTCTCTCCCTCTCTCTCTCTCAAACATCCTCTCTCTTCTCTCTCTCTACTCCTCCCTTTTCCCCTCATCCCTTTTCTTTCTTTCTTCTCTCCTTTTTCTCTTCCTTCTTTTTCTTCTTCTTCCTTCTTCCTTTCTTCTTTCTTTATTCTTCACTTTTTCTCTTCCCCTTTTCTTCTTCTTCTTCTCTTCTTTTTTTCTTTTTTTTTCTTTTCTTTATCTTTTCTTTCCCTTTTTCTCTTCTCTTTTAAATTTTTTTCCGTTACAAATACTATTAAAATGTTGCCTTTCAATGAACGATCTAGGGTTTTTTTGGGCGTTAGAAAAAGGAAATGTGACTTTATTTTTTTCCTAAAGGTGGTAAATTTATTGGCCTTTTTTTCTTACCTGAGAAGCTGCAATTGGGTTACTTTTATTTATTATATGTATACGTAGTTCATTCCTTCCCCCCTTTTGCTATTCTAACGCTTTTTCCTAATTTTTTTTTTTTCCTTTTTTTAAAAACGCATTTTTAAATTTTCTTTCACAGGTGTGTGTGGTGTGTGTTTGGTGTGTGTGTGTGTGTGTGTGGTGTGTTGTGTGTGTTTGGTGTGTTGTGTTGTGGGGTTGGGGTTGTGTGGTTGTTTTGTTTTTTTTTTTTTTTTTTCGATTATAATCTATCATTACTATTTTTCAAGTTTTTCCCTCCATCCTTTTCTTTAAAAGAGTAATATTTTATAGTTTTTTGTTTCTCTTTCTCAATTATTTCACACCTCAAGGTTTGTTTCTACGAGTATCTATTTGAAGAAAACAAAAACGTAATAAAAAAATATAATTTACCTACAAACTAACTGAAGAATGGAATATAAATTCTATGGTCGGGTATTTAACTTGTAATAAATTCCTTTAAAAAAATTTTAATAACTTGCAATCTAAAAAACTTAAAACATTTAATAAAAGAAAGAAACTTAAAACATTTCAAAATTATGAAACAAATCACATATTGAATAAATAAAAGAAACTTGACATAACATTGCAATATTATGAAACAAACTCAACAGTATTGCAATACATGAAAGAAACATGACATAACATTGCAATATTATGAAAGAAACTCAACAACATTGCAATAAATGAAAGAAACTTGACATAACATTGCAATATTATGAAAGAAACTCAACAGTATTGCAATACATGAAAGAAACTTATTATAACATTGCAATACATGTAAGAAACTTGATATAACATTGCAATACATGGAAGAAACTTGACATAACATTGCAATACATGAAAAAAAATTGACTTAACATTGCAATACATGAAAGTAACCTCACACCCCGTTGCAATACACTGGCATACACTCAGGCGGGGCTACACACTCACCGCTACACTCCGCTTGGGTCCGCTATTTCGCACCGTCACCGGCCCGGCCCGCTTGTCCTAACCTAAAATGTGGCGGCGGTGAAGGCACGGAAAGGCGTCCTGTGTGTGTGTGGTTGTGTGTGTGTGTGTGCGTGTGTGCGTGTGTGTGTGTGTGTGTGTGTGTGGTTTTGTGTGTTTGTGTGTGTGTGTGGTGTGTGTGTTTTTGTGTGTGTGTGTGTTGTGTGTGTGTTGTGTGTGTGGTTTGTTGTGTGTTTGGGTGTGTGTGTGTGTGTGTGTGTGTGTGTGTGTGTGTGGTGTGTGTGTTGGTGTGTGTGTGTGTGTGTGTGTGGTGTGTGTGTGCGTGTGTGTGTGTGTGTGTGTGTGTTGTATGTGTGTTATGGGTGTGTGTGTGTGTACGTCGTGGGTGTGTCTATATATACATCAACAAAAGATTTCCCATTGTCCTAAAACCCAAATATTACATATTTCCTATCTCTCTTCTTTTCCTCTCTCTTCTCTCTCCTCCTCTCTCTTTTCCCCGCCCCTCTCTCTCTCCTCCTCTCTTATCCTCTCTCTCTCTCTCGTCTCTCCTTTTTCTCTCTCTCTCTCTTCGCCCTTCTCTCTCTCTCTCTCTCTCTCTTCTCTCTCTTTTTTTTCATTATTTCCCCTATACTTATAAATGTGTACTACATAACTATTGATTTCTACATAAACTCGTTGCCAGCTGATTACTCGTACCTTCTGTAGTCTTCGAGGTTTTAAGGATACAGCACTATTTTACTACAGCATTTACTACACTAGAGCATTTACTACAGCATTTACTACATAACACTACAGCATTTACTACAGCATTTACTACACTAGCAAACCTTTAAACACCTGGTAATCTTTCTTTAATCTTCTGCTTAGCGACGGCCGTAATTTTGATCTGAAATGGATTTGTTATAATTTCGTTCCTTCGTTATTATTTCTATCATTAAAGTTCAAAGGCGATACTTGAGAATTTTTTTTTGCGATCTCTGAATTGTTCTGTTTGTTTGCCTTCTCCTCTCTCTTTTTCCCCTCCCCTCTCCTCTTCTCCCCTCTCTCTTCTCCCTCTTCCTCGTCTCTTTTTCTTTTCCCCCCCTCCCCCTCCCCCTTCTCCCTCTCTCTCTCTCTCTCCCCTTCTCTCCCCTTCTTCTCTCCTCTCTCTCTCTCTCTCTGAAAGTATGTATCCATTTTTATTCAATTTTTTTCTATTTTCATTCTAACTTTTCATTCTTCCATTCTCCTCAGCCTTTTTCCCCTTTCCTC
>JACEEZ010020086.1:20000-25000 GCA_016584305.1 Chionoecetes opilio
GGGTAAAAGGGGGTAAGGGAGGGAAGGAGGAGGTACTGGGGAAGGGTAAAAGGGGGTTAGGGGAAGGGTAGAGGAAAGGGCGAGAGAGGATAAAGGAAAAGAGGACACTGTGGACACTAAGGAAGGGAAAGGACACGAGTAGAGATGACGAGGTAAGTTTGGTATGGAGGAAGGAAAGAATTGGAAGGAGGGAAGGCAGGAAGAAAGGTAGGAAGGAAGAAAAGTAGGAAGGAAAAAAGGAAGGAAAGGAGGAAGAAGGGAAGGAAAGAAGGAAGGAAGGAGGGAAGGCAGGAAGGAAGGAAGGAAGGAAGGAAGGAAGGAAGGAAGGAAGGAAGGAAGGAAGGAAGGAAGGAAGGAAGAAAGGAAGGAAGGAAGGAAGGAAGGAAGGAGTTACTTTGGTGGTGTGATAAGGAGTGAAGAGATGATGATAGAGATGGAGGAAGAGGTGGAGGAGGAGGGCAAAGAGAAGAAAAGAAGGAGAAGTAGTAGTAGTAGAAGAAGAAGTAAAAGAAGATGATGATAATGATGAAGAAGAAGTAGATGAAGAAAAGAAATTGTAGTAGTAGTAGTAGTAGTAGTAGTAGTAGTAGTAGTAGTAGTAGTAGTAGTAGTGTAGTGGTAGTAGAAGAAGAAGAAGAAGAAAAAAAAGAAGAAGAAGAAGAAGAAGAAGAAGAAGAAGATGATAATGATGATAAAGGGGTGACGGACCGTAGAAGAGGAAGGAAGGAAGGAGGAAAGGAAGGAGGAAATAAATAAGAAATAATAAAGAGGAAATAGATAAGAAAGGAAAAGATGAAGAAAAAAATAGGGACGCGAATTATAAGAAAGACAGATTTAAGAAGAAGAAAAAAAATGGAAAACAGATTAACCTAAAGAACAAAGTAATAATAAAATGATAACAATATATGAAGCCAAAATTCGTGAAGATATTCATTACGAGTAACAAAATCGATGACAGACGAAATAATATGGTATATCTATATTAATAAAAGCGAAAGTGTGTGTGTCTGTGTGTGTGTGTGTGTGTGTGTGGTATAGGTTCCGCCCCCCGTGGCGGAATCCCATCATATACCACATTTTTGGAACCAGGTTGACCAGGGGAAGTTTTTAAGCCCACTTATAAGATGATCCGATCACTTTTTTTTTTTTTTTTTTTAGCAGCCTATTAGCGATAATTGTGAAAAAAAAGTGGGTTGCGAGAATTGAGGAAGCCTTGATGTAGGGTGATGGGTAATGGGTGAGTGAATGGGTAGGGTGATGGGTAATGGGTGTGGGGTGATGGGTGAGTGAATGGGTGGGGGGTGATGGGTGATGGGTGAGGGAATAGATGGGGGGTGATAGGTAATGGGTGAGTGAATGGATGTGTGGTGATGGGTAATGGGTGGGGGGTGATGGGTAATGGGTGAGTGAATGGGTGGGGGGTGATGGGTAATGGGTGAGTGAATGGGTTGGGGGTGATGTGAATGGGTTGGCGTTAATACATACATTTCTACATCCATGATTTCAGGAACTTTAGAAGGTACTATCTGGAGAGTCTGTGTTTGGTGGGCCTTCGACCCACCAAACACAGGTGGTGGGCCGAAGGCCCACCAATAGCCCTCCGCAGGAGCTAGCCAAAAGTCCGCCCGGAGGGCGGCTTTGCGGCTAGTAAAAATATAAATGTGAAAAAAATCACGGAATAAAAAATTAACATACCAATATACCACACGTTCAAGGGATTTTATATATATTTTTTGTGTCTGCTTCAAGAATTAACCAAAAGTCTTAAGCCTGAACTTTTTCCGCATCACCTCCTGACTTGTGACTTAAACTTTTTTATTTTATTTAATTTTATTTAATACAGTTATTAATTACACAGATGGCTTAAAAGGTAGATCATTTAAGGCTTAAGTTCTTTCCTTCAGCTTCTCTGTTCAGGCTGATTCTGAACCTTACTCGTATAGTTCTCTTCTGCCTTGTGCTCGAGGGGTGTCTTAAGTATGTGTCGTTGTAGCGACTAAATAAGTCACCCCTTTCAGTCTTCATGATTCCGTTCTCTACCAAGTGCGGTCTCTAACAGAGAATCAGAGTAGCACGGGGACTATTCTATTTGTAGTCTTCAGTGAGTGTTATTGTGATTATCATGTGTTTGCACTGTTATCAGCTTATCAATATAATCAATTATATACAACGTAAAACCAGCAATATACACCAGGAAGTATCCTTGGTGAAACTCGCATGTCTTGGCGAGTTTTGCATAACACCTTGAAAAACAACCATTTATGAGACCTGAAATTTTGTATATATACTCCAGATTTTATGAAATAAAATTAACCTAAACTGGCCAAATGAGTATCCTTCATTCCAGTTAAACCAAAGCTATGAACACTCCACCAAGTTACAAATGGTGACCCGGAGTGTAGCTAATGGTTCCTAGGTGGCTTAAACTGGTGCTGTCCATCTCGGCATAGAAATGCAATTTCTATGCCTTGCTGGACACAAGAGCACACCTCTCCTAGTCGTGGGACCTGCGTCTTCGGAAGCATTCGTCCCATTGCTCCCGCTGTATATTCCTAGCCTCCAGCTTCACTGGTGATTGCTAGGTTGTAAGCGGGATAGGGAGAATTACACGTTTACGTGTAGCCGCCACCTAGTCAGGTTCCCCACCCAAACCCCGGCACCTTCTGTGCCTTCCTCAGGGCATTTTTGCCCTCAGACGCCTCACTGCGTCCTCAGCGGCCTATGCGCATTCAGCGCGGCCACAACCCCGCCAGGCGCCTCACTGCGTCCTCAGCGGCCTTATGCGCATTTAGCGCGGGCCCTGCTTCCTCCGAGGCCTCACTGCGGCCTATGCGCATTTAGCGCGGCCGCTGCCCTCCTCCAGACGGCTCACCGCGTCCTCAGCGGCCTTATGCGTATTTAGCGCGGGCCCTGCTTCCTCATACGCCTCAGTGGCCTATGTGCACTCAGCGCAGCCACTTCACTCCTCTGACGCCTCCTTGCGCCCTCAGCACGACCTCACGCGCATTCTGCGCAGCCCCACAGTGTTAACGTGATTCACTCCACGGCCGCCGCTCGCCGCCCTATGGATTACTCACCACCCTGTGGATTACTCACCGCCCTGTGGATTACTCACCGCCCTGCGGATTACTCAACCCTCAACTCCACAGTGTTAACGTGACTCACTCCACGGCCGCTACTCACCACCCTGTGGATTAAACACCGCCCTGTGGATTACTCACCACCCTATGGATTACTCATCGCCCTGTGGATTACTCACCGCCCTGTGGATTACTCACCACCCTGTGGATTACCAGCCCTGTGGATTACTCACCGCCCTGTGGATTACTCATCACACTGCCATGGCGGTAACACTGCCACGCCCGCAACACTGCCGGCGGCACCACTGCCATGGCGTCAACACTGCCACGCCCGCGACTCACAGCCGGCGTCAACACTGCCATGGCGGTAACACTGCCACGCCCGCAACACTGCCGGCTGGGGGCACCACTGCCATGGCGCAACACTGCACGCCCGCAACACAAGCCGGCGGCACCACTGCCATGGCGCAACACTGCCACGCCCGCACACAAGCCGGCGGCAACCACTGCCATGGCGGTAACACTGCCACGCCCGCAACACAAGCCGGCGGCACCACTGCCATGGCGCAACACTGCCACGCCCGCAACACTGCCCGGGGGCACCACTGCCATGGCGCAAACACTGCCACGCCCGCAACACAAGCCGGCGCACCACTGCCATGGCGGTAACACTGCCACGCCCGCAACACTGGCCGGCGGCACCACTGCCATGGCGCAACACTGCCACGCCCGCAACACAAGCCGGCGGCACCACTGCCATGGCGGTAACACTGCCACGCCCGCAACACTGCCGGCGGCACCACTGCCATGGCGCAACACTGCCACGCCCGCAACACAAGCCGGCGGCACCACTGCCATGGCGTCAACACTGCCACGCCCGCAACACAAGCCGGCGGCAACACTGCCATGGCGCAACACTGCCACGCCCGCAACACTGCCGGCGGCACCACTGCCATGGCGCAACACTGCCACGCCCGCACACAAGCCGGCGGCACCACTGCCATGGCGGCAACACTGCCAAGCCAGCAACTGGTCACCACAGCCCTCCACATCAAATCGGCAACAGAAACACCAGCAGCACCGCTCCACCAACCAACGTCTCGTTCCTCCTCCCGCGTCACTAGGGGGGGGTACTGTAGCGACTAAATAAGTCACCCCTTTCAGTCTTCATGATTCCGTTCTCTACCAAGTGCGGTCTCTAACAGAGAATCAGAGTAGCACGGGGACTATTCTATTTGTAGTCTTCAGTGAGTGTTATTGTGATTATCATGTGTTTGCACTGTTATCAGCTTATCAATATAATCAATTATATACAACGTAAAACCAGCAATATACACCAGGAAGTATCCTTGGTGAAACTCGCATGTCTTGGCGAGTTTTGCATAACACCTTGAAAAACAACCATTTATGAGACCTGAAATTTTGTATATATACTCCAGATTTTATGAAATAAAATTAACCTAAACTGGCCAAATGAGTATCCTTCATTCCAGTTAAACCAAAGCTATGAACACTCCACCTAGTTACATCGTCACCTCTATGAGTGTTAAAGAAATTATATAATTCTGCAACTAAACGCACGCACATACACACACATGCACACACACACCGTACTCCGTAGTAGAGGGAACTCCGTAGTGTAAGGGTTAGCACGCTTGGCTCACAACCGAGAAGTCCCGGGTTCGATCCCCGGGCGGAGCGAAGACAGACGGGCGGTCTTCTTAAAACCCAAGCCCCTGTCCACCCAGCAGTGAATGGGTACCGGATGTTAGCCGGGGGTTTGTAACCCGCCTCCCGGGGTGGTGGCTTCGGCCAACACTAAGAACTAAGGATGAATGATAAAAATGTTGATATGGAGACGGGGCCATACGAGCGTCGCTCTGGCCCTGTAAAATACAACTAGATGAATACACGTATACT
>JACEEZ010020086.1:30000-37500 GCA_016584305.1 Chionoecetes opilio
AAAAAAAAGTCGGTGAATACAGAAGTCAATAAAAGTTGTGTATTTATATTAAAGAAATAAGCTAAAATATACCTCAGATAACCCAAAAAAAAGCTAAAATCACCTATAATAAAGCTAAAATAACCTAAAATAAACCTAAAATAACCTGAAATAACCTAAACTAAACCTAAAATAACCGAAAATGACCAAAAATAAACCTAAAATAACCCCAACTAAAATAATATACCTATAAACGATTAAGGAATATTTCTACTCTGATGCAAATATAAAGCAAAAGAAAAAAATCGGTGAATTCATCGCGTACAAGCCCGACCGAGGTGATGCCATCATACAAAACAACAATGCAAACAAACGGGTCTATAATTGGACGCTCCGGAACACCGATATTTAGGGTTTGGGTGTCCGCCGGAAGTTTGGTAAAATGATCCGCCACAAAACTGTTCCCGCGCTGCGATCATAACAAAGCGCGGGTGTAACTTTGTTATACGACCGTGTTGGGCGCATTGACCGCTATTGGGAGTGTGCTGTTTGAGGTTTCATAGACAAATGACTGATTTTGTAGACTATATTGATGTTGTTGTTGTTATTGTTGTTGTAGTTGATGTTTTTGTTGTTGTTGTTGTTGCTGTTATTGTTTTAGTTGTTGCTGTTGTAGCTGTTGTTGTTGTTGTTGTTGTTGTTGTTGTTGTTGTTGTGGTGGTGGTGGTGGTGGTGGTGGGGGTGGTGGTGTGTAATTCACCCACGGACTGATTGCACGTTGGACATGCGATATCCAGCTGTTACCCTCCTGGAAAGAGCTTAGAGCTCATAGTGTATGTGTGTGTGTGTGTGTGTGTGTGTGTGTGTGTGTGTGTGTGTGTGTGTGTGTGTGTGTGTGTGTGTGTGTGTGTGTGTGTGTGTGTGTGTGTGTGTGTGTGTGTGTGTGTGTGTGTGTGTGTGTGTGATTAAGAATAATATTATATATATATACATATATAATATATATATAACATATATAATATATATATATATATATATATATATATATATATATATATATATATATATATATATATAAAATATATATATATATATAGTATATATATATAATATATATAAATATATATATATATATAAATATATATATATATATATATAATATATATATATATATATATATATATATATATATATATATATATATATATATATATATATATATATTATATATATAAGCACAAATATAATTTCACCGTCATGTTGTTTATGAGTGCCTTAATCACAAAGTCACGATAAATCAAGGCATATAAAAAAGGCCGAGAGTTAGGGGTCAGCCTTCAGCAGGGGGGCGGGACCCGGGCTGGCGCGGGGTCGGGGCGGGGCTGGGCGGGGCGGGACTGCATCGCTGACAAATGAGATAAAAGAAGGTAAATAAGAATACAAATAATTAAGTTAACAGGCAGTGAGGACATAATCAGCCATGACTTGGCTTTAATCCGGCAGGAGCAGCGGTGTTCCGAGGCGTGGCGGCGCGACTCTGGCGTCCCGCGAAGGGAACACAACCTTGAGGGCTCCCAAGGCGTCGCGGCGAGTATGTGTATGTGTGTGTGTGTGTGTGTGTGTGGTGTGTGTGTGTGTGTGTGTGTGTGTGTGTGTGTGTGTGTGTGTGTGTGTGTGTGGCGGAACACACGGCGACGCACCCACCGGCTCCGGGAATAGATTATCGCTCAACCCTCTGACATATTGCTGCATTAAGAGCTTAAATCCTCCTACTGTATATCATTAATCCCCGCCAGCTCCGGGAGCTTTCTCGGCGACCAAGACTATCTGGCAGCCTTCAGGTGGGAGGGTGCGGGAGGGTGAGGTGGAGGGATCTGGGTGGAGGAGGAGGAGGAGGAGGTGGGAGATGAGGAGGTGAAGGAGGAGGAGGGGGAGGACACAGAGTACATAGGTCAAGAAGATAAGATGAGGCCTGTCGGTCAAAAACGATGCTATCTGTTGTGTTAAACTGAAAGCACCAAAGATTTTCACGTGTTCGAAGAAAGGATAGAAGAAGGCCGGAGAGGGAGGACGTAACACAAGGGTGGAGGAGCGGCGTGAGGGTGAGGGCGAGGAGATGGGATGAGTGAGGGTGAGAGGTGAGGCGGCGGCAAGAGTGGTGGTGATGAAGAAGGAAGAGGAGTGTGAGAAGGATGAGAGGAGAGGATGAAGACTCAGGTTGGGGAGGAGGAGGAAAGAGGAGGAGGCAGGGGGTGAGGTGGCGGGGACAGCAATTATCCTCCCAGCAGGGGGTGGTGCGGCCGCCCAGCTGGGATCCTCCGTCTTTAAGAAGCTCGGCCTCTTCGCGCCTCCACAGCCTCAGCGGGGCAACACCACCTCTGAGCAGGGGACGCACAAGGCCGCCTTTCTCCCGGCGGGACGATAAAAACTTGGTGACTAATGGCGACCGTGATGCGGGAAGCCACAATTTGCTCAAGCGGGGAACCTCAGAGGGTGTTCGACCGATTGTCACTTGTTGGTATTGTGGCCTTGTTTGTGGACACACGGCGCGGCACAAAGGGTCACGCCGTCCAAAGTGACTCCCCGCCCATCAGACTCGGGATTTCTAACATTCAGTAGGACCCCTTCCGCCTCCTCCTCCTCCTTCACCTTCTCCTTCACCTCCTTTTCCATCCACTTCATCTCCCACTAACACCGTCAAATATGTGTATACAATCTCCAGGGGACAAGGAATGGGTGATGAAGGTGAGGAGGAGGCGGGGAAGGAAGGTAGAAGGAGAGGGGAGAGGAAGAGCCAACACTATATAGAAGGAAGGAAGGAAGGAAGAAAGGGGTGTTTAGAAGGGGGAGAGAAAAAGGTCTTATAAGAGAGTACTGTGTTTCACGATTTTCTCACTGCCTCTCTCTCTCTCTCTCTCTCTCTCTCTCTCTCTCTCTCTCTCTCTCTCTCTCTCTCTCTCTCTCTCTCTCTCTCTCTCTCTCTCTCTCTCTGTCTAAGTGGATGAAAAAATATAAATTGAACATATATAAACAAATAAAAAATAAATAAACAATTAATTAGTGAAGAGTGTACAAATTTCAAAACAAAAATGAATAAGGAAATAAATTGCAGGATAAATAAACAGATAACTAAATATAGACGAGCATATCTCAAGCAGGCCAGTCATTTTCGCATCTTCCTCAATAAACTACTTCATTAAGAAAAACATCAATGCCACTACTATCAGAACAACCACCACCACCACAAAAACACCGCCACCACTACCACCACCACCACCACCACCACCACCACCACCTGGCTGGCTGCCTGTTTCACTCCCTCTCAAGTTCAAGCTCCTCCTCACAACATCTCACCGATACACATTAAGCAATCTTTAAGCTTCCTCATCCCAACTAAAATACTTATAAGACATAACACCTTCTTAACACCCGAGAGGCTCATCATGTTTATAAAGTATACACACTAAGTAATTTATATTATATTGAACATCTTAATCTTATATCTCTCAAAAAATAAACGGAAAAAAATAATCGGGTGATGAAAAATATTAAAGCCTTGACACGAACAATTACAATAAAGATATTAATAATAGTAAAAAAAATGACTACTTGTACTGCTCCTACTACTACTACTATTACTACTACTACTATTACTATTACTACTACTACTACTACTACTACTACTACTACTACTACTACTACTACTACTACTAATACTATAATAATAATAATAATAATAATAATAATATTTTTAATAATGAATTCTCTACATTTAACCAGCAGGCAGGCAACATCATTAAAATGCATCAGTAAAAAAAAAAAAAAAAGAATAAACTAATTTGCCAGACTTTGTTTCACGCTTCAAGAGGCCGTGAATCATGCCATGACCACGGCGGGGAAGCGCGTGACCTGGGACGGGACGGGGCGGGGGCGGGACGGGGCGGGCGGGGCAGGACAACATGGGGCGGGGCAGCCTGTCACCAGCCGTGGGAGTACTGTCAACACGCCGCCCATGGGGATAATTGAGCCTTCATGGGCGGAGTAGGAGGAGGAGGAGGAGGAAGAAGAAAAAGAAGAAAAAGAAGATGAATATGATGATGAAAACAAGCAAAAGATGATGTAGAAGAAGATGAAGAAATAGATAAAGAGGAAGAGGAAGAAGAAAATGCATAGGATGAAGAAGAGGAAGAGGATGAATAATAATAAGAGGAAGATGATGGAAGAAGATGAAGAAGAAGAGACAATAACATTAACTAGCTAAATAAATAAATGGTTGAATAAATAACTAACTAAATAACTAACTAACTGCATAGATAAATAAATAAATAAATAATTTTCCACGTCAGCAAATAAAATGCAAGAACGACTATGAAAAATAATGTGAGAATGCGTGCCATACAAACACAAAATATAATAGTTGTTAAATGGCAAGGAAAACAAAGGAAGGAAGGAAGGAAGGAAGGAAGGAAGGAAGGAAGGAAGGAAGGAAGGAAGGAAGAAGGAAGGAAGGAAGGAAGGAAGGAAGGAAGGAGGAAGAGAGGGAGGGAGGGCCATGGTGCCACCTTAGAAGGCCAGAGTCACCCCCCCTTCCCCCCTTAGACAGGAACACGACCCAGCTTGACCTCACCAATAGGACCTGTGTGTGCGTGTGTGTGTGTGTGTGTGTGTGGTGTGTGTGTGTGTGTGTGTGTGTGTGTATATGGTGTGTGTGTTGTGGGTGTGTGTGTGTGTGTGTGTGTGTGTGTGTGTGTGTGTGTGTGTGTGTGTGTGTGTGTGTGTGTGTGTGTGATGTGAGTGAGTGAGTGAGTGAGTGAGTGAGTGAGTGAGTGAGTGAGTGATTGTGTGTGTGTGTGTGTGTGTGTGTGTGTGTGTGTGTGTGTGGTGTGTGTGTGTGTGTGTGTGTGTGTGTGTGTGTGTGTGTGTGTGTGTGTGTGTATGTGTGTGTGTGTGTGTGTGTGTGTGTGTGTTGCCAAAGTGTGTGCGTTGAACCGCTCATAAGTTCCTAAGTTTGTCAGTGTAACATGAGAACTCAGTTAACGAAAAACAAAAACATCCGTGAATTAATTATGTCAGTCGCTTAGGTAGTCACAAGATATAGAAATACTCAGATCCATAAATCATTGACACACACACACACACACACACACACACACACACACACACACACACACACACACACACACACACACACACACACACACACACACACACACACACACACCCACACACACACACACACACCACACACACATAATTCAACACTGAAAAAAAAACTAGGTCAAGGAAGTCAGTCGGTCAACCCACGTCCCATTTAGTTCAAGAAAAAAAATATCAGTCAATCAGTCAGTTAACTAAACCTTTAATCATCAGACTGACAAAGCAGCGGGCAAGACAGGGTATAGAGGCAGGGCAGGGGAGGGTATAGGGGTAGGAGGAGGCAGGGCAGGGCAGGGGAGGGTACACCAGGAGGCAGGGGCAGTGGGTACGGCTGGCGAGGTCTGGGAAACAAGATCGCATCGGCCTTAGCTGCCCAAACTAATCTGATCCTGGGCGCGACAATCCTCCTCAGGTGGGTTCTGGGCCTCAACACCCGCCAGAACTCACACTTAAGGGGTCAGCTTACCTTGTTAAGTGGATTAGCTGACACAGGACTCGGGAAGGGGATCGAGGGGACGAGGAGGGGACGAGGTGGTCAGTTGAGTCTCGTCTGGCCAGTCTATACGAAGGGGAGGAAGGGAAGAAGGGGAGGGTATATGGGTACGCTATAGAGGGGAGGGGGGAAAAAGGGGGGGGGTAAGGGGAGGGTATGGGGGCCCAAAGGATACTGAAAGGGGGGGGTAAGGGTGGGGTAAAAAAGGGGTTATTAAAGTGGGGGGGTTTGTGTTTTGCCAAAAAATGACGGGGTAAAAGGGTTCCCCGCAGGGAAGGGGTTTTGGTTTCCCTTTTCGTTTTACTCCCAAAAGCCTTTAAACCCGGGTCTTATAGCATCATGCCACGTCAACAGCTCTTTAAATGGGTATACGTGTGTGTGTGTGTGTGTGTGTGTGTGTGTGTTTTGTGTGTGTTTTGTGTGTGTGTTTTGGTGTGTGTGTGGGGTGTGTGTGTGGGTGGTTTGGGTGTGGTGTGTGTGGGTGGGGTTGTGCAGTGGTGTGTGTGTGTGTTTTGTGTGTGTGTGTGTGTGGTGTGTGTGTTTTGTGTGTGTGTGTTTTGTGTTTTTTGGTGGGGTGGGGTGTGTGTGCAGGCCCTTTCCCATGTCCATTTCCTTAAAAAATTCTGCCCCACCAAAATTTTTCATCACTCACTTCCACCACTTTTTTTTTTTGGCTTTTGTTTTTTTAAGCTCCCCTTCCCGAGTAAAATAAAAATTATTATTTTTTCCTTCAAACACTTCTTATCCCCTCTCTCTCCGATGCCTGTTCTTTTATTTAACCTTTTACTAACTTTAAATAAATTTAATTATTTATTTAACCCGACACCATAATTCTCTTGTACCACGCCCCGTTTCGTTCAATTCCGTTCCTAGATGCCCCGCCGCCGCGCTACATCTCCTCCTAAATCCATCTTCATGTTCCGTTTCCCCAGAAATCTTTCCCCCCATGCCCTGTTCCGCCCCCTTCCCTTCTCCGTCGCCCCGTTCCATTCCTTTCCGCTCCCCGTCGTCCCGTTCCGCCCCCTTCCCTTCCCCGTCGCTCCGTTCCTCTCCCCCTCGCACTCTATCTGCCTCATCGCCGCCACATACAGAGGAAACTTTCTGCCTCAAAGTGCCCTGCCCGACCCCTCTACCTAAGATAAGAAGAAATGAGATCTATAGTAGCGAGAGAGAGAGAGAGAGAGAGAGAGAGAGAGAGAGAGAGAGGAAGAGGAGAGGGGGAGAGGAAGAGGGGAGGGGAGAGAAGAAGAGAGAGAGAGAGGAAAGAGAGAGAGAAAGAGAGGAGAGAGAGAAGAGAGGGGAGAGAAAAGAGGGGAAGGGGAGAGAGAGGGAGAGAGAGAGGGAAAAGAGAGAGGAGGGGAGAGAGAGAGAGAGAAGGAGAGAGAGGGGAGAAGAGAGGGGAGAGAAAAAGAGGGGAGAAGAGAGAGAGGAAGAGAGAGAGAAGAGAGGGGAGAGGGGAGAGAGAGAAGGGAAAAGAGAGAGGGGGAAAAAGAGAGAGAGAGAAGAAAGAGGGGGAGAGAGGGGAGAGAGAGAAGGAGAGAGAGAGAGGAAAAGGGGAGAGAAAGGAGAAAAGGGAAAAAGAGGGGAAGAGAGAGAGGAGAGAGAGAAAAAGGAGAAGAGAGAGAGAGAGAGGGGAGAGAAGAGGAGGGGAGAGAGAGGGGAGAGAGGGGAAAAAGAAGAGAGAGGGGAGAGAAAAGAGAGAGAGAGAGAGAGAGGGGAGGAGGAGAGAGAGAAGAGAGAAAAGAGAAAAGAAAAAGGAAGAGGGGGGAGAGAGAGAGAGAGGGGAGAGAAAAGAAAAAGGGGAGGAGAGAGAGAGAAAGAGGGGAAAAGAGAGAGAGAGGAGAGAGAGAGGAGGAGGAAAAGAGAGAGAG
>JACEEZ010020086.1:40000-50000 GCA_016584305.1 Chionoecetes opilio
TCCCTGTGGCTCGGTCCCCACTTATCGTGTGCTCCCACCCAACCCTCACCTCCCCTCTCACCCTCCTCACTCTCCCACTTACTCCTCTCTCACTCAACTCCTCTCACCACCTCACTCATCCACTCACTACCAAACCCTCCTACTGTCTCTCTCTTTCTTTCTCTCTCTCTCTCCTTGTTCACTATCTACTTCCTATCTGCATCTCATCACACGCTTTACTTAGCTTAAACAGTTCCACTCACCCACCCAACACCTCCTCCTCCTCCACCCTCGCAACCATCCCCTTCCACCACACAAAGGGCAGCCTCGGTTTGGTCACGACAATACAACAAACACACAACCACCACCATCACCACCACGACCACCTCCACCAGTACCGTTGCTTCACACCTCAGCACCTGCAGGCCACATCAACGGCCTTCTTTAACCCATCCAAGAAGAACGAGAAGAAGCCTATATACGAAACACCAAAGAAAAGATAGGAGCAAAAATAGGCTTTCCAAAACAATAACAGAGAGAGAGAGAGAGAGAGAGAGAGAGAGAGAGAGAGAGAGAGAGAGAGAGAGAGCCACACCACACCTCTCAATCGATCACTCAGACTGCCAACTTTTGATAGGAATGACACACGACGAAGCACGGATGACTGGCTGTCTGTTGGTGGCTTCATCCCGCGAACCTTCCTCTTATGCGTGGATAAAATAATGAGATCAGACTCGCGTTTAGAAGAAAAAGAGATGTAAGAAGTGGGGAGAAGCAGCGACTTAATGGACGTAAATTGAGTCAAGGCGAGTCATAAACGCTGAAGAAAAGGAAGAGTGTGCGAAAGATGAAGCTGTGAATGGCTTACAACAACTGGTACTTAATGTGTGATAAGCTGTACGTAAATCGGGACTCTATTTTTTAGAATGTTCGTAAATCGGGACTGGACTGTAAAGTGTTTCGTAAATCGGTACTTACCTGAATGTTCGTAAATCGGGACGTGTGTAGAGTGCTCGTAAATCGGGACTCAGCTGTAGAATGCTCGTAAATCGGGACTCGTCTGTAGTGCTCGTAAATCGGGACTCAGCTGTAGAGTGCTCGTAAATCGGGACTCGTCTGTAGTGCTCGTAAATCGGGACTCGGCTGTAGAGTGCTCGTAAATCGGGACTCGGCTGTAGAGTGCTCGTAAATTGGGACTCGGCTGTAGAGAGCTCGTAAATCGGGACTCTGCTGTAGAATGCTCGTAAATCGGTACTCGGCTGTAGAGTGCTCGTAAATCTTGACTGGACCGTAGTGTTCGTAAATGAGGACTTGGATGTAGAGTGTAGACAAATGAACATCTGGGAATGCCATCTGGTGAGCGGATATTGAGTCACGAGGCATCCAATGGGCACATTAGAAGGCGATAAGAGCAGAATATAATTATTATTTCGGAAGAGAAGGGGAACGGGGGAAGGTTATTCGTTAGATTATACTATTAAGTAGTCAATAGCGAAAAGTTAGTGCCTCTAGGAGTGGTATGTTGTTTCTTGTAGTATATTCTAGTGGGACGACCTTCTTGATGTAACAATAAGAAAAACATAAATAACAATATTCTAATTACATAGGGAACAGACTATATACAGGACAGCGACGCCTCCAGCACTCAGCCCATGACCTCGAGAGCACCTCCACACCGGTGCTCCTCCATCTACATACTATTAATTAACACCTGACTGAAAGGCATCGAGGTCTCGCCACTCAAGACCAAGAAGAACCTTTACAAATTTGAGTATCCAAGTATTTATGTATTGACA
Source organism: Chionoecetes opilio (assembly GCA_016584305.1). NCBI lineage: Eukaryota > Metazoa > Arthropoda > Malacostraca > Decapoda > Majidae > Chionoecetes > Chionoecetes opilio. The sequence goes on from JACEEZ010020086.1 coordinate 41,776, forward strand.
CAGGACACACTCTTCCGGTCCCCTTTCCTGTCACCCTTCACGTCCTCCAACACCCTTCCTCCCCCTCCCCCCTTCTATGACCCCCTCTTCACCCCTCCCCCCTTCCCCCCACTCCCCTCCCATGACCCCATCTTCACCCCTCCCCTCCCCTTCCATGACCCTCTCTTCACCCTCCAACAACCTTCTCCTCCTTTTCCAACACTCCTTGAGACACCAACATCCTTTTCACTTACTTTCTCCCCTTCCTCAGACCCCCTAACTCCTTTCTCCTCCTCCTCCTCCTCCTCCTCCTCCTCCTCTCCTCCTCCTCTCCTCCTCTCCTCCTCCTCCTCTCCTCCTCCTCCTCCTTCAGGTCCTCAGGGGCTGCCTCACCTCCGGGTACACGTATACTCGGCATAGCGGCCCTGTTTTTGCTCGTCTAAATTTGGTTATTCTGGAAGGGAGCGAAAGAGAGGAGGGGAAAAAGGCGGGATGAAGGGTGGAAAGGAATGACCGAGCGAAGGAAGGAGAAGAGAGTGGATACAAAATAGGAAAATTGAAGGAGTAAAAGGATAAAAGACTAAAAGGGAAGTAAAGGAATGTCAGAAAGAGAAAAAAGGGATGATAAAAGATGTGAATCAAGAAACTGAAGAAAATATCAGTAAAAAAGAGGTAAGAAAGAAATATAAGGAGAGGGAAAATGACGAAAATGATAAACACGGAAGTTGATACGAAAGGAGGCATGGATGAAAGGAAGAAAGGAAGGAAGGAAAGAAGAAAGAAAGGATGGGTGGCAGACAGGAAGAATGCAAGGGAGGAAAGAAGGACTAAGTGATGTAATAAAGATTGAAAGGAAATTTAAAAAAATGATACAAAGATAAGGAGATGAAATGAGACCAGACCCAAGAAAAAATGAGAGGTGGAGAGAAAAAAGAAAAAAATACGGTGGAGAAAAATAAAATACTGAAGGAAGGAATGGAGGAAAATAAAATACAAAAGATGAATAGTTATATATAGAAAAAATATATCGAACACAAGCAAAGAAAAAATGGGAGGTGGAGAGAACAAAGAAAAAATACGGTGGAGAAAAATAAAATACTGAAGGAAGGAATGGAGGAAAATAAAATACAAAAGATGAATAAATATAGAAAAAATATATCGAAGACAAGCAAGTTTCTCAATGTGACCAAAGGTGAAAAAAAGGAGAATTAAAGACACAAGATGCTAAAGTTGATAGAAAATGTAATAATAATAATAGTTTAAATTTTATTTATGAGAATACCTTATCTGAATACCTAACCTTATCTATATTACCTATTACCTTATCTATACCTTATCTGTTTTGCCACTGTCTATTTTTCTGCCTGTCTGTCTGTCTGTCTGTCTGTCTGTCTGTCTGTGTTTATGGGCTTAAATGCCTTTGTCTGCGTATTATATTTCTTTATTTAATTCTTTTTATTTAAATAGTTAGATCAATGTGTTTGTCTGTGAATGAATCTGTCTGTATTTCTGTCTATCTGTAGTTCTACATGTGGTCTGTCCGTCAGTCAGTCAGTCAGTCTCTCTCTCTCTCTCTCTCTCTCTCTCTCTCTCTCTCTCTCTCTCTCTCTCTCTCTCTCTCTCTCTCTCTCTCTCTCTCTCTCTTTCTCTCTTAAGAACTAAGAAAACTGGCGAGTTGAAGAAAAAAATGAAGGAAACAAAAACAGTGAAGGAAAGCAGGAAGAATGAATAACTAAGATAAAAGGAAGGGAAAAGGGGACGCAAAAATGAACGAGAAAAAAAAGAGGTGAAAAAGAATGAAAGTTGAAGAGATGAAGGGATGAAGAAAGGAAAAGGAAGAAGAAAAGGAAAAAAAGGAAGCAAGAAGAGCGAAAAAAAGAGTATGAGAGTAGAGAGGAGAGGGGAAAGAGAAAAAGAAAAGAGGAGGAGGAGGAGGAGGAGGAGGAGGAAAGGGTGGCAGAAAATGCTATCGGTGCTGGGTCATGGTTGGGGGTGTTAAGTGTCGTTGTAAAACAAACACTGACATCCTCTTCTCCCCCTTTTTCAACCCCAACACCCCTTACACTCCCCCTCCTCCTCCTCCCCAATACCCCTTACACCCCTCTTCCTCCCACTCCTCCTCCTCCTCAAGACGCCTCCTATTCCCAGTCTCCCTATTCACTTCTTATTCTCATTTTCTCCCTTTTCCTCCTCTTCCTTCTCTCTCACTCTCGTCTCCACCTTCGTGTTGACATAACGTTCTCAAAATTGCTAAGTCTAAATTTTCATCGTGTTTTCCCTGATAATTTCAATGCATCATGTTTTCTTTGATCTATTTACAGCCTGGATAACCGATCTCCTTTGCTTTTTTTGTTCTCTCTCTCTCTCTCTCTCTCTCTCTCTCTCTCTCTCTCTCTCTCTCTCTCTCTCTCTCTCTCTCTCTCTCTCTCTCTCTCTCTCTTGATTCTTTTTCTTCTTCTCTTCCCTTCCCATTTCGTCCTTTTCTTCGTTCCCTGACTTTCTCCTCCTCCTCCCTCCTCTGCCTCCCTGCCTCCTCCTCCTCTTTCTCTACGGCGTCATCTCTCAAGCTAAACATGACAGCGTGACATTTCACCTCCAGTTATGATGTCTTCACACAAACATACAGACTTACAGACACAAACAGCAACAAACAATGACCTCCTCCTTCCTCCTCTCCCCTCTCCTCTCCCCTCTCTTTCATTCCTCCCTCCTCATCTTCCCTCGCCTTGCCTCACCATTTAATCTTCCCTCCCCGGTGTCATCTACTTTTTCACTCCTAATGGCGTGTTTACAAGCGGGTTTAATTATGGATCTGTGCAGGTAAGATGATGCTCGGGTTTATGATAGCGAGGTGGCGTGTGTGGGCGGCAGTGTGTGTGTGTGTGTGTGTGTGTGTGTGTGTGTGTGTGTGTGTGTGTGTGTGTGTGTGTGTGTGTGTGTGTGTGTGTGTGTGTGTGTGTGTGTGTGTGTGTGTGTGTGTGTGTGTGTGTGTGTGTGTGCGTGTGTGTGTGTGTGTGTGTGTTTTCTTGCTACAGGGCGGCCGTGTAAGTGTCGTAACTATAGACAAAGGAACAGTTTTATGAGTGAGTGAAACTTCCCTTTTCCTCTTCACACTTAAACACACACACACACACACACACACACACACACACACACACACACACACACACACACACACACACACACACACACACACACACAGACACACACACACACACACACACTCACAAAACAAAACACGCAAATTCAAGGGTGAAAGGGGTGTCGAACCAATATAGCTCGACAGGAAGCGTGAGGCATTATCAGGTGTATAAATCGACCAGAAAAACTCGCGGGTGATAGACGTGCAGGGAGCCAGCAAACAGCCTGCCCTTCCCCTCCTTCCCTCTCCTCTCCTCTCCTCGAATATCACCGCTCAAGAAATTATGAAAACAAGGTGTTGGCGTCATTTGAATACCAGCTTGGCAAAACGTGTCTCCTCTTTGCTCCAACAATCTCCTCCAACCCTCTTCTAACGCCCTGGATACCACCTCTCCTCCTCTCCTCCTCCTTCTCCTCCTCCTCCTCCACTTCTTCTTCTTCTTCTTCTTCTTCTTCTTCTTCTTCTTCTTCTTCTTCTTCTTTTTTCTTCTTTTTCTTCCTCCTCCTCCTCCTCCTCCTCCTCCTCCTCCTCCTCCTCCAGCAACCCTCCCTGGAGTGCTCAGTAGGACGTCGCAGCGGCAGCTTATAGCGTAGAGCACATAGATCTTATTCCCCTCAGACATACAGGCAAACAGAGCCAGAAGAAGACGCCTTCACGAAAACGACGAGGAAGACGTAAGGTGAGATTCGCCTGAGAGCGGCATGAGGGAAAGCGTGAAAGAGGAGAAGAGAGAGAGAGAGAGAGAGAGAGAGAGAGAGAGAGAGAGAGAGAGAGAGAGAGAGAGAGAGAGAGAGAGAGAGAGAGAGAGAGAGAGAGAGAGAGAGAGAGAGAGAGAGAGAGAGAGAGAGAGAGAGAGAGAGAGAGAGAGAGAGAGAGAGAGAGAGAGAGATAGAGAGAGAGAGAGAGACTACCTTCCTACATTGCCGGGTCCGGGGAACAAAAGAGACCCATGTTTTAGGATACATTTCAAAACACAATGAAGGGTGTGGAACCAACAGAATAATATTTGCGGTGGAGGTATGAATTCTATTAGTGGACTCGGCCCGCTTGGAGAGGTTTTGGTAGCGAATTCACCGTGCTATTTCTACGTGTAAAGAAAACACACTCACAGCGTTGGGTAAAGTCTCCGATAGGACCTCGCTTACCGGGACTCCCTGCCACGTTAACTTTATCCTACCGGGAACCCTAGTTGACTTAAAGCCTTTATGGAGACAACCAGTAGAAAAACCACCCAGGGAATGTGGTTAGAGGCATTAGGTGTGAGCTAAGAGATAAGAGGGTTGGACAGAGGGAGGTGCTATAGTGACGGGGAGGGGTAAGAGGGGCGAGGTGTGAGCCAAAACATTGAGGCAAGTCATTGATAATCACCAGCCACGGAAAATAAACCCTTCAAGGCCACATGTGAGGCTCGTCTATGACTTGAAAAACACTGGAATGTTGCGAACAGCTGAGCGGAGGCAACGGTGCACGGGTGTAAAACGTGTGCCGCTGACCGCTGGAGATGACCAAGAGTCTTTATGTTACCTGCAGCTGAACACATCCGCCTTTCCCCTCCCTTTAGATCCTCCTCCTCCTCCTCCTCCTCCTCCTCCTCCTCCTCCTCCCTCCTCCTCCTCCTCCTCCTCCTCCTCCTCCTCCTCCTCCTCCTGTGCACATTAATACCTGATCACCTTATCATGTCCCCGAGGCTTAACTCAACATATGTGTTCAAGGATTCTCGTGTTTCTGGCCTGCCTGCATGTGTATAGTGCGTGTGTATTATGGTGATGTAGTACTCAGCTCTGTCTATAAAGGGTATGATAATTTAATTTGTATTGTGTGTACGTGTGTGTGTGTGTGTGTGTGTGTGTGTGTGTGTGTGTGTGTGTGTGTGTGTGTGTGTGTGTGTGTGTGTGTGTGTGTGTGTGTGTGTGTGTGTGTGTGTGTGTGTGTGTGTGTGTGTGTGTGTGTGTGTGTGTGTGTGTGTGTGTGTGTGTGTGTGTGCGCGCGTGCGTGTGTGTGTGTGTGTGTGTGTATGTGTGTGTGTGTGTGTGTGTATATGTGTGTGTTGCTGTTTTTTAATGACTTCAATTTTATCCCTTTTCTTCCATCATTCGCTATTATAAGGCTTTTTTCTGTTTTGCTTTTCCTTTTCTACTTTTTTTTCTTGTTTTCATTCTCTAACTTATCACGATAATATCTCTCTCTCTCTCTCTCTCTCTCTCTCTCTCTCTCTCTCTCTCTCTCTCTCTCTCTCTCTCTCTCTCTCTCTCTCTCTCTCTCTCTCTCTCTCTCTCTCTCTCTCTCTCTCTCTCTCTCTCTCTCCCATACTCCCTGCGGTGGGTGTGTTTGTATTGCTGTTCAAAAATAAAACTGCGTGCATTACAATGACTAAGCTCTTCAATACACCAAGGGCAACGCTCCTCTGCTGCTGCTGCTGACAATGATGATGGTGATGATGATGATGATAATGATGATGATGCTCTTGCTACTACTCGTGCTTGACCAACGACTCCCTGTTAACGGCTTCGATCCCTCCTCCTCCTCCTCCTCCTCCTCCTCCTCCTCCTCCTCCTCCTCCTCCTCCAACTTTCAACTTTCCTCACAAATTCCATGCAGTTTTTCTATATTGCATGGTATCACTTCATTTCCGGCCAGCTTCGGCTGGAGGGATGGGTGGGTGGGGAGGAGCCTTCTACTTCCTATCCTTTCTCTCTTATTATCTAGTTAGTGTAGTATAGTTAAAGCAAACAGCCTTGTAAGGACCTATCGGTCTGTTGCTGTTTGTGTTTCCTTTGTATTCCTTTGTATTCCTCCTCCAGGCAGCGAGTCCGGCACGACACTTGCCGATAGAACCCGATACCCGATACCCGATGGAAGCTTAAGAGACATTCCAAGATGATGATGATGATGTGAAGAAGTGTCAAAAAAATAAAAGATGCTTAAGAGCTCATTATCATTTTTTTTTTTAATTAGTTACTTGTAAGGGATCAAATTTCTTACGTTTTTAGAATATTAATATGTTTTGAGGCAAGGATATATATTCAAAGAAACGAAAGACAAATTTTAAAGCTGCATGGATTAATGCTATGAAGGTTTATAGGAAGTCTTAGAGCAAAATACTTGAAAATTCTTATTTTACGACTCAGTAATATATAGAAAGAGAAAAAAAATCATTAAATGCAACTAAAATAAGTAATTTACAGATGATATAGAGTGACATAATGAAGGTTATTAGAAAGTCTTCGAGCAAAATATTCGAAAATTCTCTTTGTTCTACGGTTCAATAATGTCCAGAAGGAAAACAATATTAGAAAAATATATATGTAAATTAATCTAAAGATGCATAAAGTATGATAATATATATAATGAAGGTTAATGGAGAATCTACGTGCAAAACACTTAGAAAACTTATCTCCCATGACGCCAATTAACCCCTTCTTGATGTCACGAGGATTGAGGATTGACGCGTGCAGGACAGCTTCACATTGCCCGAGTCCTACACAGGGCGGCCAATGAAGACAGGTCATGCAACACCCAGGCAGGCAGGTGGGCGTGCGGGCGGGCAGTACAGCATGCAACACCCCCTCCACCCCTCCACCCCCCGGTAGCCTTGCGTGGGGGTCTTCCCGATGTTCCCCGGTACCGATGTTCCCCGAATACGACGCTGTCCCTATTTTCCCCGGTACCCTTGTTCCCCGCTGCCGATGACCCCCGGACCCTGTGAGGTACCGATTTTTCCCGGGATCTATAAGGCGCCAATGTTTAGGTTAGGTAACTTAGGTTATGTTATGTTAGGTTAGGTTCTAAAGGTTAAAAAAAAATAACAGAGATAACGGGGAACATCGGCATCGGGGAACATGGCACTGGGAAACATAGGTACCTCATAGGTACTGGGGAACACCGGTACGCACCCCCTGGCGTGTCCACTGTATTCACTCATGCAGTGTTCTCTTATTCGCCTGACCATGGCCATCGCACGAACTACCTTGTCCTGCCAGAATGCAATAGTTAAACCTCCTGACTCCTGAGTTCAGCAAGACGTGCTAACTGCCTCCGACGCACCCTAAGTACAGAAAGTGAGTATGTGCGAGGCTCCAGACATGACTACTAACAGGCGGGCCAGCTAACGAGTCTGACAACCTTAAAGGAACAATTCGATATTCCACGCTGCGAAAAACCTGACGGCGATATTAATTAAAGATTTTTTTTTATTATAATATGAACTTGGATTAAGGTGTGTAATGCTATCTATGTTATTAAAGAAAAAAAGATATTAGAATATGGAATTAGATTAACGTATGCTATGTTATCTATGTTATGTATACAGAAAAATGCTAACACCACCTCACCACACGGTCACCACAGATAAGTGTGTGATACGCATACAAAAACTACACCATTCATATGCATCATCAAAGTAAGAGAGAGAGAGAGAGAGAGAGAGAGCAAAACCATAATTAAGTGAAACAAAAAAAGATGGATATAGAAAAGTAACTATCAATAATAAGTCTTTGAAAACTAATCTCCACTGACGCCAATTAGCCACGCGTCACTCATGTCAGTCAATCATGCATTTTTTAATTACTCATTTTAGTTTCATTGAATGTAAGCTTTTCTCTTCTTTTATACATTATTGAGTGGTAAAACATGAGAATCTTCAAGTATTTTGCTCTAAGACTTCCTAATAGCTTTCATAATATTAATATATGCATCTTCAAAATTTGTCTTGTTTCTTTGAATATATATACATATATTTTTCTCTTCCTCCGAATACTTCAAACTACGTAAAACATGAAATTTGACTGAATAAGTCTTCTACTGAGAGAAATTATTAAAGACTGTGTCGAAACGTTATAGAGATAATATAGTTTTTCTACGTCAGCGTGTGTTTTCCTACCACCTTCCCACTCACTTGCCTCATCTCTGTCCAACATATCATCAAAACAAGGGAGAGAGCAAAACTAAGCTAAGAAAACAAAAACATTATCATACAGTATTCCTCCCGCGGGGCATCACAGTCTCCTCTCCTCCTCAGTCCTCACAAAAAAGTCCCCCTATTTGTACAACCTCTATCACCCCTTCTCTCCCTCCTCTCCCGCCTCCATGTGCACTGAATTATCCC
>JACEEZ010020086.1:55000-57500 GCA_016584305.1 Chionoecetes opilio
TCATCATTATTCACCATCACCCTATCTGACCCTACTATCACATCACAGTTCCTATATTACCACCACCACCAACACCATCTACCTCGACATCACCAACCAAACACCAACCCTTATACATGCTTCTATCAACATCACAACACCTACCACCACCATCACTACCACTGTATAGGAGCTGTTGCTCGGCGGACTAATGCCTAAGAACAAATTTGTAAATAATGATGTAATATATGTACTTCGAAAGGTATGGTAATAAACTAAACTAAACTAAAACCACCAACCCCATCACCACCCATCACCTCCCCTCATCCCCTCGTCGCTTTCAAAACCTCACTTATGCAATCATAAATAAGTCACTGCCGAGAACATACACAAAACTCCAGTGCAGATCATAAATACACTTTACCGCCGCTTATCATCCGTTTGATATAGTAATGAAAAATCAGCGCGCAAGGAGACAGAGAGACTGTTCCTATATACTAAATACAGACTTTCTTCGAGTTGATCAGTTGTGCATGCCTGCCATATTATATATATATATATATATATATATATATATATATATATATATATATATATATATATATGTATATATATATATATATATATATATATATATATATATATATATATATATATATATATATATATGGCACCCCATATGGCACCCCATATATATATATATATATATATTATATATATATATATATATATATATACATAAATTTTATATATATATATATATATATATATATAATATATAACAGCTCATATAGAACTATATATATAATATATTATATATATTATATATGAATGCAAGAGAGAGAGAGAGAGAGGAGGAGGGGAGGAGAGAGAGAGGAGAGAGAGAGAGAGAGAGAGAGAGAGAGAGAGGAGAGAGAGAGAGAGAGAGAGAGAGAGAGAGAGAGTGTGTGTAACCTGCAAATCAGTGATGTTTTAAAAGTAATAGGAGGACAAACAGGTAAGAGGAGGTGGTGGGCGTGAGCAGAAAACAGAGCCGGTAGAGTGCAAGGCGGCAGACAAGTGTGAGGGGAGGCGGCGCACAGGAATAGCCGTGACCATCAGGTGGAGCCAATCAAGCAAACTCAAGCAAGCAGATGCAGTTTTTTTCTTTTATCTTATTTTTTGTGTGTTGTTGCTCACGTTATACTTCATGGTCCGGTGTGTTTGGGTGTTTGTATTGATGCTTCCAAGAAACATCTTTCATATCTCGCCTCTGTGTGCAAGTTTTTGGCTGAAATTCTACACCACTGTTGGTAACCCCAGCTGGCCTGAGCGGCGGCGGCCCTGCTGCTCCCCCGGCGTGAGGCAGGCGGCCATGGGCAGCACAAGTGACCTCGCTGATAGGGACCTGTTGGAGGGGCGGGGAGGGCACACTCCACCACACCTCCGCACCACACGCAAAAACAATCCACTAATGTTAAAGAGGAAAACATTTGCATTCATTCCGGGGTCCATCAGCTCGCTGCCCGGCACGGCCCGCAAATCACCCGCGGGAAGCCAGGGCGGCAGGCACCGCGGCGCCACGGCACCTCCATCCAGCGTCACTCTTGGGAGTTTCGCCCTTCCGCCTCGCGTTGGCTCGCACACTCTTCCAGAAAACGCGCCACAAATCAGTTTCTTGGGATCAGAAGAGCATAGGCCGCACGGGACTGCAAGAGCGACGATCACATAGCATCACTACGGCCGCCTCGACCTTAGGGCAAGACGAGGACCCGAAGACCTCGCGACGCTGGGCTAAAATCAGTTGTGAGCGACGTGCCTGAACCCTGATGGAGCAGCGGCGGTGAGGGCTCTCCACCAGGCCACAAGGACCTCGCCAGTATCGTTATCGGCCTCCCGGGTGTCAAAAAGCAGCGGCGACTGACAGCGAGGGTTGTCAATGGTGGACGGCGAGGCCCCTGCAAGCGCCACCGAACTGTTACTTCGGGGTAAAATTACGATGCTGTGACGGTCATCTGGGCGGCGCCCTTCAGCACGCAACATCCCTGGGCCGTCCTGCTTCATGCAAGACTTTCCTGCATTATTTTTGGATAATCTTTTATTTAGTGCGAAAAATAATGGACAAATATCCGCTGCGTCACTGGCAACACTGCGGCTGACAGCAAGTGCCCGCCGGAGAACCATCGCGCACGTTCCTTTGTTCATTTTGGCGCGAAACAATCGACGGAGCGCACTCATTCCAGCAGGAAGCCTCTCGCGGCGGCGGGTCGTGAGGAGGCTGAAGGACCCTCGACTGGCCCCTCCCGCCGCCCAAATTGTGGGGAATGAGATGTAAATAATGGCGGCACGGCAGCACGCGGCACCCGGCGATCAGGAGGCACGGCGAGACCGGGGCAACGACGGATGTAGGAGCGAGGTGGCACGGTGACAAGAAATCCAGGAAGGCATTGCGGCACAGATGTTTGTGATTGAAATGAAGGAAAATAGTACGTGATGTTGATACATGCAAGGGATGATGAATAAGTAAGAAAGAGAGAGAGAG
>JACEEZ010020087.1:0-15000 GCA_016584305.1 Chionoecetes opilio
GGTTAAAGGGTCGACGTGATGACAGGTAGGGTCAAAATGTGGAAGGTATAGGGTAAAGGGGTTGGGTAAAAAGGGGCCACATGATGGCCCCGGGCGAAGGGGGGCTTAATGAGTTCACAGGCGTATTGCCCCTTTCCCCTATCGGACCCCAGAAGAAGGACCCCCCTAAAAGAAGTAAACAAATATAGTAAATAAATTTTAAAAAAAAATAATACGAATATTAAAAATCAGCAACAATTTAAAATACAATTTTTAAAGAGTCATATATTTTTATTTTTATAGAATATTTAAAAATATAAAAACACACACACCACATATAAATATATAATATATATATAAAAAAAATTTTATATAATAATATATATATAATATAATATCATTTATATAAATTTAATTTTAATTTTTATACCTTTAATTTTTCTTTGGGAAGATAATTAATTTAGCGATAGGTATTTTTTCCCTCTCTTCCCTTTCTCTCCTCTCTTTTTCTCTCCTCTCTCTCTCTTCTCTCTTCTCTCTCTCCCCTTTTTCTCTCTCTCTTTATTATATAATAATATATATAATAATATAATTAATATATATATATAAATATATATATATAATTTATATATATATATATAAATTATATATTATATTATTAAAATATAATTTATATATATATAAAATTTTTTATATATATATATTTTTACATATATATATAAATACATAAATTATATATATATTATATATATATGTGTTTATATTATATATTAAATATATATATAAAATTTTATGTGTATATATATATATAATATTATATATTATATAATATATATATATTATTATATATATATATTAAAATATAAATAATTATAATATATATATATATTTTATATATACATCTTTAGAGTATAGTTTTAAAACAAGTGCTTGTGGGCCCTTTGGACCCATGTATTGCCTCGAGGTAGACCCCACGTTTCCTGTTTTCCACGAGGTGCCAACACTTCGACGGTATCAGCACAGCCAACCCTTTACAGGGTAACGTTTGAGTTGGCCCGTGGTGGAGTATATTGAAATCGACCCCCAAGCACACACAACACACACACACACACAAAACACAACACAACACCACACCACACACACACACAACACCCACACACCCCAAACACCCCAAAACCCCACACCAACACACACAACACACAACCACCACACACACACCACACCCACACCCACACACCACGCACACACACCCCACACCACAACGCACACACACACGCACACACACACACGCACACACACAAACCCCGCACACACACCACCCCACACACACACACACACACACACACACACAACAACACACACACAGTAAACACACACACAGTACACCCCACACACAACACACACACCAACACAACACCACACAACCCAGCACACATGCACACACACACAACCCACACACACACCACAACCCCACACCAGTACAACCCCACACACACACGACCCAAAAACACACACACCAAAACAAAACCACAAAAAGTCACACACCTCACACACGCACACAAACGGTAAGGCCTGGCTCTACAGATTAGGGAAAAGGGTTCCGCAAGTTTCCCCACCCCAAAAGGGGTTTTCCCCTTCCCAAGGGGGTCACCGCAAGTTTTTCTTCCTGTAATCTAATATTCTTAAGTGTTTTTAGCCCAAAAACCCCCTTAAAAACTATTAAATCGCAGGGGCCAAGCCGCTTACCACCTAGATTTTTTTGCGTTTTTTGTTTAGCCTACTCCGCAAAATTGTTTACATTTCGGCCCCCAAAAAAAGACAAAAGACAGACCGAAAACAGCAGACACACCGGCTATCCTAATATTTTTAGTTATTCCTCCTCCTCCCCCTTACCCCCCTCCTCCCCCCCCTCCCCTCCTCCTCCCCCTCCCCCTCCTCCTCCTCCTCCTCCTCCCTAAGGGGTGCCTCGGGGGCTCGTTTTGGGCCTCCCTTTTTTTCTGTTTATCAACTCTGGACTGCGGATTTTGATCTAAAATAAAAAATTTGCAGATGACCCCCAAAAATTGGCGGTAAAAGCATATCTAGAGAAAATGCAAATCTAAAAAAAGTGAACTCGACAAACACAATTGGAGTGATAAATGGCTATTAAAAACAATTTTTGATAATGTAAAGTAATCATATAGGCAACGATAAACCCCAAATATACTACAAAAAAAAATAATCTAATGAAGTACACAGGGAAAAAGGGTCTAGTGTCTCATCAGTAATGATTGAAAACCAGTTCGCATTGCCTAGCTCCCTAAAAGGCAAAAAATGATGTTGGGGGTTTTTTAAACTAACTTTTTAACATAAAAATTCCAAAGTATGACACAAATTTAACGTCCTTGGGTTAGGGGCCGCCCCGGAATATCCGTTCAATTCTGGTCCCCTGTTTCGTAAAAAATCAACCAAAATTGGAAACAGGCAAAGAAAGCAAACCCAAAAATTCCATCTCTCGAAATTATCTTTAAGAAGGGGAAATGCGGAAACTTAAAATGTTTTCCTTAAAAGGATGTAAATCCTGGGGACTTATAGAAACCTTTAAGACCCAAAAGGTTTTTATGTCTAAACAAAAAGGGCCTATTCGAGTTTCAACTCAAGTGACAACAAAAATAATGGTTTTTTTAAAATAAAAGGTCAACGTTGCATCACCCTCTCCCCTAAAAATTATTTCAATGTTAGAGTCGTTTATCGATGGGAAAAAGTTCCAGCAAAAAGTTTCGGAGCCAACACAATAAAATACATTTAAAAAAAAACTTGACGCGCACTGTAAAGTAAAGGTATTGATAGGCGAATTCTATTAGTCCCCCTATCGTTTAGTTTAGTGGTAGGGGGTAGTTGTTTTTAGTATTTTTCATACCCTATCATTTTTTGCCTATAAAATTCCATTTTCCCCTATCCCTTTAGGGACAGGTTATTTCCAACTTTTTTCTTACAAGTATTAATTTTAGATTGTATTCGCAGATACCCTCGCTAGGACCAATAGGTCCCCCGGGTGTCTGTTTTTTTTTATTCCTAGAAAACCCCCTTTCCCCCTTTCCCCCCTCCCCCTTTTCCCCCCCCCTCCCCCCTCCTCCCCTCCTCCCCTCCTCCTCCTCCTTTCTCCTCCCCCTTTTTCCCCCCCTCCTCCTCCTCCTTCCTCCTCCTCTCCCCCCCCTCCTCCTCCTCCTCCTCCCCGCCTCCTCCTCCTCCTCCTCCCCTCCTCCTCCCCCCTTTCCCTTCTTCCCCCCTTTCAAAAAGGGAAGAAACCCCAAGTAATTATCGTCCATTAGTCCTAAGCTGGATTTTTAAAAAACTATTTGAAAAATTTGCGGGATAAAATGTTTTTTTTTGATGAAAATAACTCAATACTTTAAAATCCCACAGGATTTCGAAATAGAATCCTCTTAACAAACCCACATTTTTTGTCTGTCATTTATTTAAACTGGAAAATTAAAAACTCCCTCGGGTATAATAAACCTTTATTTTTTAGAAACCCTTCGATACAGTTCCCCAAAGCCGACTTTTGGGCCAATAAGGGCACATGGCCGGAAACAGTTATGTTCATGGTTTGGCGATTGGCTTTTTCAAACGTAAACAAGGTATAATAAATGGCGAGGCCCTAATTGGTTAGATGTTACTAGGGGGTCCTAGGGGTCGGGTCTTGGGGCCCACTCTTTTCTATATAATCAATGATCGGATGGGCTTTATCTAAATATCGAAATTTGCGAGACTTCAAATTAGGCGGAAAAACTTACTAAAAAAACTGCAAAACTCATCCGGGTCTTACAAACTATCAATTGGGTGATAAAAAGGCTATTAAAAATTTAATTCCATAAATGTAAAAAAGGATATAGGGAACGATAACCTCAAATATAACTACTAAATGCAAAATAAATCGTTAACTGAAGTACAACAGGAAAAGGATTTAGGTGTCATCATTAGTAAGGATCTTAAAACCAGTACGCATTGCCTAGCTGCCAGTAAAAAGGCGAATATGATGTTGGGATTCATTAAACGCACCTTTGAACAAAAAACTCCGAAAGTAATGACACGATTATACACGTCCTTGGTTAGGCCGCATTTAGAATATGCCGTTCAATTCTGGTCGCCTTGTTTCGTAAAAGATCAAGCCAAATTGGAATCAGTTCAAAGAAGAGCAACCAAACAAATTCCATCTCTGCGAAATTCATCTTATGAAGAGAGATTGCGGAAACTTAATATGTTTTCCCTAAAGGATCGTAGAATCCGTGGGGACTTGATAGAAACCTTTAATATCCTAAAAGGATTTGATGTCATTAATCAAGAGAACCTATTCGAGCTTTCTCCTCAAGTGACAACAAGAAATAACGGTTTTAAACTGAACGGTCAACGTTGCATCACTGATCTCTGTAGAAATTATTTCAATGTTAGAGTTGTTGATCGGTGGAACAAATTACCAGCAAATGTTGTCGATGCCAGCACAATAACTTCATTTAAAAACAGACTTGACGCGCACTGTAAAGTAAATGGGTATTGATATTGCCCTGCGATTTCATAATATAGTCCCCCGGATCGATTAGTGTTAGTGGTAATTGTAGTTAGTATATTTCATATCCTATCATTCTTCACTAGGAAACTTCCATGTTCCTATCTTCTTTAGGGACATGGTATCATTTCCAACTGTCCTCTTACATGTAGTTGATAGTTAGTAGTATGTAGTACAACAGATACCCTAGTTATGGACGAATAGGTCTCCTGGTGTCTGTTATTCCTATGTATTCCTATGTATTCCTCCTCCTCCTCCAAGTAAACATGATCAAGAGAACTTGTCAGATTCTGCAACATGCATGTCAACAAGTGAGAAGGAGGAGGAGGAGGAGGAGGAGCAGCGAGTGAACACAGAGGAAGAGGATTTGTGAGTGTGAGAAAGAGGCTGTGCAAGTGGTAAAGACACACAGAGGAAGCCGCGCACTCTTAGAAAAAAAGGGTAGGAAAAGGGTAGAAAAAGGGTGTTTATAGTGATGAAATACTGCTACCCTTACAAATATACCCTTTTGCAACCCTAAATATACCCTTTTCAAACTCCAAATGTACCCTTTCTCAACCCTCTCGTCTAAAAAGGGTAGATAAAGGGTAGATGAAGGGTATAATCAGCAGCATCTACCCTCCAGCCTGGACATAGGGTATAAAAAGGGTAGTGATGGTGCGATGTAACAATTCTACCCTTAATATACCCCTTATTTCTGAGAGTGCGTGACTGCTGTAGCCTTGAAGTACTGCGTCATGTTGAGGGTTTAGACTCAAGAACATAAGAAAAGGCTGTAGTGTCAGAGGGAATGAGTGAGTGGAGCGAAGATGCATGAGGAAAATATGGAATTAAATAGAGTTAAAAGGATGAGGAGGAGGAGGAGGAATACATAGGAATAACAGATGCCAAGAAACCTATTGGTCTATAACGAGGGTATCTGCTGAACTACATATTACTAACTATCACACTACATGTAAGAGGACAGTTGAAAAAGGATACCATGCCCCTGAAGAAGATAGGAACATGGAAGTTTAGAGGAGGAGGAGGAGGAGGAGGAAGAGGAAGAGGAAGAGGAAGAGGAGGAAGAGGAAGAGGAGGAGGAGGAGGAGGAGGAAACAAAGCAGAATCCATGGAAAGTGAAAGCCAGGTTGATATTAAAAAAAAAACGTGTTGGAAAAGATTTGACTTTGAGGGAAGGGAATTGAATGGAGAACAAAGATAAAAAGTGAGGGAGAAAGAGAGAGCTGAATAACATAACGATGAAAGATGGAAATAGAAAATTGGATGAAGAATGAATGCACTGATGAAAAATGGAATGAAGGGAAGAATGAGAAGCAAAGTAAAGAAGGGGGAATCATTTGCAGTGTAAAGGAGGAGAGGACAAAGAAGAAATATGAAGAAGAGTTGGCAGAGAAGACAAAGCTAGGGGCGAGAGGGAGAGTGAAAAAAGGCAGAAGAAAAAAGGGTAGGTAAAAAGGAACAGGAGAAAGAGGAGAACATGCAAGAATAAGCACAAGGGAAGGAAGGAATAGGAAGAACTGATAAAGAAGAGAAAGAAGGAAGAGAAATTGGAAGTAAACGTTAAAGTACAGCGATGAGAGATTGATAAATAGATAATGGGGGAATAACAGACACCAGGAGACGAAAGATTGAGAAATAGATCGAGAAGAAGGAATAACAGACAATAACAGACACCAGGAGCGGTATTACCAAAACGTATATCATAGTTATGGCAGAGAAAACGTATATCATAGATCCTGAATATCATAAATCAATGACATATATATACGCCATATATCATATGTTTAGAATCTAGCGAAACCATTTATCATAGTCGCCTGCTAAATATAGCGTCATTGTTTCTTTAAAATGATTATATAAATAATCAGTAAATTCATCCTTTGACCACGTTTTATGAATTTATACTTCTTCCCATATGCTTATAACATGTTTAGGGCAGTGACACAGAGAGTAATGTAGTAATTCATTCCCGAAAATAAGGCATATAGATGTACCGTTGAGCAGTATTTGTGTAAACACGGGATATTGTTTGCCAGAGTTGCCAGATGGCGATGTTTTTTTTATCTAAAAGCTGTTGTACAAAGTTGGTGAGGAACAATGTGCCCTCGCACGGTCTACTCGGTATTTCCTAATCAGCTGTGCGTCTCTCAGCTCACTCAACACGTCCCTATTTGGGCGAATATTCCTTCACTGAGGCTGTTATTGTGTCTCGGCCATATTAACTGTGTGATCGTATATCATAGCCGCGGGCCGTATATCATAGTCGCGCTAGAACTCGGTGAACCCACTCTTAGCCTCCCGCGCGGTTTTGTGATACTCACCCCCCAATTTATGATATTCGCCAGCCAGTTGTGACTAAAATGGGCCACTTTGTCCAGCTATGATATACGTTCTTAACTATGATCGCTTTGGTAATACCGGTCCAGAAGACGAAAAATTGAGAAATAGATAAGGAAGGCGGAATAACAGACAGTAGAAGACGAAAGATTGAGAAATAGATAAAGAAGGCGGAATAACAGACAGTAGAAGACGAAAGATTGAGAAATAGATAAAGAAGGCGGAATAACAGACAGTAGAAGACGAAAGATTGAGAAATAGATAAGGAAGGCGGAATAACAGACAGTAGAAGACGAAAGATTGAGAAATAGATAAGGAAGGCGGAATAACAGACAGTAGAAGACGAAAAATTGAGAAATAGATAAAGAAGAAGGAAAAACAGACACTAGATGACGAAGGAAAGATAAATAGATAAAGAAGGAATAACAAACACCAGAAAACGAAAGATTGAGAAAAAAAGAAAGAAGGAGGAATAACAGACACTAACAGACACCAGAAGACGTGTTGGTCTATGGCGCAACATTAACACCGTCTCCTTCATCCCCTCGCAGCCCTACAAAGGATGTGTCAAAACGCTTGTGATTAATCGTAGTATTCCATCATTCATTTTCTCTCCCGTCTTTGTACTCTCTCCATTAAGTCTCTGGTCCTTAATGTAATGCTGTGATACGTATTGAATTGCCTATCCGGGTATGGCCTGACGGACGCTGTGTTGGGTTTTATCATTGTATATGGCGATTTATCAATAAGATTTCTGAAAACAAAACTAAAAATTACCTAAACTAAGAACCTATTATTATTATTACTTTTGTTTACGTTTGAGCCTATAGCGCCTGTAGGCTATTATCTTCCTTCTATAGGTTTTTTGTAACTGTAATTGTTGTCTAAATTAGTTCTGTTTTTTTGGGGGGGATCAGGTTTAGATCAGGTTTAAATTAGATCAGGTTTTTTTTGTCATGATTTTGAACTTTTTTTTTTTTTTTTTTGCGAGGAAGGCATTGAAGTATAATTTTCTGTGTAGTTTAGTTGTGTGTTTTTTTCGGGAATGATCAGCTTTTTTTTGTCATGATTTTCAACCTTTTTTTTTTCAGCGAGGAAGGCATTGAAGTGTAATTTTCTGTGTAGTAACATCAAGTGTTATTGGACTAAATTTAGAATCGAGGCAATACCTGCGTTATTGTGGACCAGTCGACTACTAATGGAACTGTTTGTTTTTCATTCTTTTTTCTCTGCGCATATTACTTAATACATTTAACCCTTTGAGGCCCAGAACGTTATTTTCATTGTAATATAACCACCATTCCACGATTTTAAAGAACATAAGCAATATTTTATAGAAATGACCTGTTAAATATCCTTGTCCTTTAGCTAATTTGGTTTATTTAGTTACTTTTTCGTAGTTTTATGGCAAATAACAGACGATTTCATATAGCAAAGGAAAGATCCGGGCGTGAAGGGGTTAAAGACTTTGAGAGAGATTTTCACCTCGCTTTTTTGTACGCGGAGCCTCAATGGCTTTGGTCAGCCGTGAAATACTTATTGTCTCTTTAATGTTGTTATCTGAACATCTGACCTTCCCACCTACATGTCATTCTCCTTCATCATTACTCTCTCTCTCTCTCTCTCTCTCTCTCATCTCTCTCCATCTCTCTCTCTCTCTCTCTCTCTCTCTCTCTCTCTCTCTCTCTCTCTCTCTCTCTGAACCTCCTTTATCCCTCCTTCCATGTCTTCTTTCTACTCTTCATCCTTACTTTTTTATTTTCCTTTTTTTTATTTCCTCCACCTCCTCCACTCCTCGTCTCCACTTCATTGCTCTTCATCGCATTGCTACTGACGTGACCTCCTCCTCCTCCTCCTCCTCCTCCTCCTCCTCCTCCTCCTCCTCCTTCTCCTCCCCCCTCCCTCCTCCTCCTCCCCCTCCCCCCTCCTCCTCCCCCCTCCCCCCCGCCCTTGGGGAACCCAAAATTTTAGAACTCTTACAAAAATTCGTGAAAAAGGAGAACGCTTTTTTCACCTCGTGTGTGTGTGCGTGTGCGTGTGTTTTGTTTTGTGTGTGTGTTTTTGGGGCGCGTGTGCGTGGGTGTGTGTGTGTGTGTGAAATTTTTTTTGTATTCAACCTTTCTTTAAAGACAGAGTTTAAAGTGAAGAAATCAATATTTTGCCTTCCCAAAAAAACGAAATGTTTTTCTACAGGGGTTTTAGTAGAGCCCTTTTAAAAGGGAATCCAATTTGGTTTAAAAGGGGGTTTCAAACCTATCAACTTTTTTACTTTTTAATTATTTTAATCTAATTCCCCAAAACGTTGGCCCGATCCTTTTTATCCCTTATTACTACCCCCCCCCCCCCTCTCTCCCCTCCTTCTCTCCTATCTCCTCTTTTTCCCTTTCCCCCTCTTCCTCTCTCTTCTCTCTCCTCCCCTTCTCTCTCTTCTCGCTTTTCTATCTCCCCTCTCTCTCTCCTCCCCTCTCCTCTCTCTTTTCTCCTCGCCTCTCTCTCCCCTCTCTCTCCCCTTTTCCCCCTCCCTCTCTCTCTCTCTCCTCTCCCCTCTCTCCCCTCTCTTTTTCCCCCCTTTTCTCCCCTTTTCTCTCTCCCCCTCGCTCTCTCGCTCCCCTTTCTCTCTCTCCCCCTCTCTCCTCTCCTCATTTTTTTCCCCTTTCTTTTTTTGTTCTCTCCTCTCTCTCTCTCCTCTCTCTCTTCTCTCTCTCTCTCTCTCGCTCGCTCTCGCCCCCTCGCTCTCGTCTCGCTCTCTCTCCCGCTCTCTCTCTCTCTCCCCCTCTCTCTTCCTTTTCTTCCTTTCTCTCTCTCTCTCTCCTCTCTCTCATTGGTACTCAAAAATTTCCCCAGGCACCCAAATTTTCCGCACTGACGATTCTGAAGTTTGAGGGGGGCGGAGGGGGGTTTCCAGAAAAGGGCCAGAGATATTAAAAAATATCAAGCTAAGCTCAGAAAAAGGAGGGGGAAATCGAGCTGCTCAACGTGGAATAAAAGACGGCCTACAAAGAAATCGGGGTTCCCCAAACATCGAGTGAATCTTGGAGCAACAAAAAAACCAAAGCACAAAAGGCAATCCCAGCCAAAAAACGGTTGTTCCACCTCCTCCCACTGCCTCTACGGGGAAATACTAACCAAACACGATCTCTCGCTCCGCCCGGGGTGAAAATGCTCTTTTAAAGCCCCTTTTTGACGGCGCAAACATCGTTTTAAACTCAGAAGCGGGGGAAAACAGAAAAACTAAACCGGGACCCCTACAAGTGTTTTTTTAATACTTTGGCATTAAGGGGAACTTTTTTTGACACGAGACCCGGCTTGAAAACTTTTCTAGATAATCAAAGGCTCTTTGGGCTTAGTGTTTTAAAAGGGGAAAAAAACTGCAATAGGAAAACTATTATTTCAGAAAATTACCACTTACAGTGTAAACAAGAAAAAAAACCCAAAAAAATAATTTTAAAACCCGAACCCTACCCAAATGGGGTAAAATTCAAAGGCGTAAAAAATTTTATAAAGACAAAAAAAAAAATTTTAAACCGGCTTAGCACAGGGGAACTAGATGTCTGTTTTTGAATTAACGGGGGGATAGATCTATGTTAACAGTTGGGGTGTTTCAATTATTAAGTGCGATTGCAACACAGGGCCCGAATTCCTTTTGGGTGAAAAAACGGGGAACGAAAGTAAAGAGTCGAAAAATCCCCTATAGTATGAATAAAAAATTTAAATGAAATTTTGCAAAACACAACATTTCCCTAAAAGGGCCCCCCCAACCCTCCTCTAGGGGAAACGCCCCCCGGCCCCCCCCTTTAAACCCGGTACTCTCCACCCCCGGGGGGACCCCCCGGGTGGCTGAAACCGCCTGGGCCTGTCGCCCCATACAGCTGGGGTGCAACCGTGATGCCGCGCCGCGAACCCCGCGGCTTTTCATTTCAGGGCCCCCCCACACCATAAAAAGGGGTAAACAAGTATTAAAGGGGAAGGGGGGGCCCGCATACCTCATTTTTCTGATTTGGCGACGGAACGGTGGTTACAAACCAAGGGGCCCCGGGCCCTTTTCCCTCCGCCAAAAACCATCAACAACCAATACCCACCCTACGCTTTACCCCATCCCCCAAAACCGGGACAAAACACGGATTTTATAATTGTGGAGAATTTAACCATCGGCCAATAAGGGGTAGGTTTGCCCTATAGTTTTTGAAATGTGGAATCTGCCCCATGTTTTGGGGACCAAGAAAAGGGTTTTGTGTCGAGACTTTCAGCCCATAGGATGTTGGTGGGGAAGGTATGGGCCGGTATAGTAAAAGGTCGAAAAAAAGGGATAACTTAATCTAGATCACTTTAACGCACAGAGCCCTTGTAGCCAAAAAAGGGTTTGAAAATTCTTCTATTTAAATAAACGGAAACTGATTTTTTTATGTGTGGTAAAAAACATGGCTCATCCTAGGTTTAGATGGGGCAAATTCCCATACCTAATTACAATTGTATAGAGGGTGACAAAGGTAGAGGAGGTGGTGTTTTTTATCTACGTAAAGGGAAATTTTTTTAACCGTTACCCCAATTGAAAAATGTTGAAAAACCAAAAGGGGTTGGGGGAACTTTTGGGGGGAAACGGTAAAATCCGAAAACCCTACCTTCTTTTTACCCTAGGTGTCTGTACCGTCTTCCACATTCTAGCTTACACACGTTTGTTTGAAAACGGTTTTTTTTTAATTTTAAAAGGCTTGCGAACAAACCTTTCTATTTTACGGGGAAATTTTTTAAATTGTAATTTTTTTAATTGAAGAATAGCAAGATGGAAAATTTTTCTAATACAAATTGCCCCCAATTAATTGATAACCTTTAAAAGAATTAATTTCCCAAAACCCCAAAGAAATTTTTGGACTTTATTGTGCAATAAGCCTGATTTAGCTTTTCCCATCACGAGGGAAATTTCCTTGTCCGGGTCGCTGATCATGATCTTGTTACCGTCACACGGGACATTCGAAACCCAAAGCGACAACTTTCTACTATTAAACTTTTCGACAACTAAGACACTATTCTCCCCGAAACATTTGTAATCTACTAAGGAGAAATTCATAAATTTTGAATACAATTTTTTCAACTGTAATGTCGATACGCAAATACTTTATTTTAAAGAATTTTCCCCAATGTTTGGATTTATGCCCCACTCTTGGGAAAAAGGGAAATACGAAGGCCCTTTTTCCCCCGGACCTGAAGACCTTAAAGCTATAATGCCGCAAAGGACCGCGCACAGAAAAATCTTAAAAGCAGAAAAATGTTAAATTTTCAACTAATTTTAAAACCTAAAAAAGGGAAGTCCCGGGATTGGGTTTTGGGGGCTTAAACAGAAAATTTTAAAAAAAAGAAATTTGAGGAAAGTAGAGGTACCCGTAAAACCACGTGGGGGGACATAGGGGGTTGATTTCCCAAAGCCCAAAAAAGAATGTTTTTAAACCATCAGCCCAAAAAATAACGGTTTACGGGGGGGGTATCAAACCCCAAAGCTGAATGTTTTAATAATATGTTTTTCTGAAGTGGGAAAAAATCACCTTTGAGAAATTTTCGCAAATTTAGTAATTTTGGGTGCAGTACTACAGCCCTTAACACCCCAAACTTTTTTACTAATAATTTCGAAAGCTATGTTTAGACCCCGTGCCTTACAATTTTGGGGGTCCGTAAAATCTAGTTATTAAGCAATGAAGAACACTAAATCCCATGGATCTGTGGGGATTCCACTGTGTTTCTTTAAAGACTTTCCCCCCCTACATTTAAACATACCTAACCCTTTCTTGTAAAAACTTCTATTTTAACAGGTGTTTTTTTTTTCCCCAGCATTGAACCTCTATGGGTTTTTCCTTTTTTTCCCAAAGGGTGGAACATGAAAGAACCTAACAACTACCGCCCTATTTTTTCTCTTTTCCCAAAATTTTTTTCCAAAAGGGGGTAGAAAAAATAAACGCATCTCCCCTCACCCCCGTCCCTTTGAGACCAAACGCCTCCTTAGTAAAAATTTACTGGCTTTTGGACCGGCTTTTCTACCCGGTTTTTAGCTCTTTTAAAAAATTTCTAACAAGTTATATTCAAATTTGATAAAAAAAAAGGTCTCCCTCTTAAACCCCCTGTGACTTTTCCAAACTTCAAAGCGTCAGCCCTGATATAAAAAAAATAAATTGTTTCAAGTTTTAAAATCGGGGGCCCCTTTGGTTTTAAAGCATTCCAGGGGCCCGGACACAATCCTTTCCCATAGAAAAGCCCTAAACCGAAAAACAGGAAAACCCGGGGTTTCCCCAAGGGGTTTTTTTAAATTTCCCATTTTTTTTTTAAAATTTTTCAAAATCTCTCGTCCTTCTTTTTTTTGAATGTGAAAATTTTACAATATGGGAGATTACAAAACCTAAATTAAAACACACGGGAGTGTGGTTATCAAAACTTAAAGCTAAGCGAACACATAAAAAAACCCAAAAGTATTTTTCACCCTTTGGTTGGCCTAATTTTTAAAAGCCAAAAAAACTAATTTTAGTTTATAGGAACACGAGAAATTTTTTCAAAATTCCCCCTTAAATTGTTAAGGGGATGTTTTACGGGAATCTAAATTAAACCCCAGCAGAAATTAAAAAAATTTTGGGGTACATTTGCAAAAAATGCAGTTTAAGAAAACCCTCCGCTTTCCGGAAATTGGGGAAACCCTTTCCCAAAACGCCCCGGACTTTTAACCAGACCCCCAGAAACTCAATAATAAGGGGGGCCACTGGTTCCTAATATACTTGGGGGTTTTGGCCCATTAAAATTTTGGGGGGCATCCCAAAATCACACATATACAACGTGTGCAAAGGCCCCCAAAAATTTGCAACAAAATTTGCTTTTTGGAGGGGCTGCAAAGCACGACCATGTCCACCCTCTTAAAAAACCTTGGATGGCTGCAAAAAAATAAAAAAATAAACCTTTGGCCCAGGGTAGCCGTGTACAAATAATTAATAAAAATTTCCTGACTGTTTTTTTTCATGCCCAAAGGGGAGAGATATGTACGAAAAACCGTCACCCCTAACAACCCGCAACAACTCCATTTCCCCAAAAACAACCCCATGTTTTTGGGGAAAAAGGGGCCCTTCATTTGGGTGGAACCCCGCTTTCTGGAAAAGCTTGCCAAGCCAAATTTTGAGAAAGCTCCTCCTTGCACACTTTTAAAAAATCACTTAAAAAACCCCTTTTAAAGTAAACAATTTTTATTCTAATTTTTGACGTCCATACCTTAAATGTAAATTTTTAAATTTTAAAATAACCCCTTTTTTTTTAAATTTTACTGTATGTTTTTATATTGTAACTTTTTGGAAGTCCCTTAAATTTTTATTTTTTGTTTTTATTAGGATTTTTTAAAGTTTTTAAAAATTTTTATGTATTCTAATATTTGTATTTGTTTTATAGACCCTGTTCAGTGTTCTACCTTTAACACTTGTTATCTTATTCAGAAATATTGTAAGACTCATTACTATGTTTAAAAGAATAGCCATTGTAACAATGGAATAAAATTCTGTTTTCCTGATTCTGATTCTGATTCTCTCTCTCTCTCTCTCTCCTCTCTCCTCTTTTCTCTCCCCTCCTCTCTCTCTCTCTCCTAAATTCTCTTCCTCTCTTTTCCTCTCTCTCTCTCTCTCCCCCTCTCTCTTCTTCCTCTCCTCTCTCTCTCTCATTCCCTCCCTCTCTCTCTCTCTTTCCCCTCCCTCCCTCTCTCTCTCTCCCCTCCTTCCCTTCCTTCTCTCTCTCCCTCCCATCCCCTTCAATCTCTTCATCCTCCTCTCAATTTCTCCCTTCTCTCCCCCCTTTCCCTTCTCTCCCCCCTCCCACCTCCTTCTCTTCCTCCCTCCACCCCTTTCTCTCCCTCTTTCCCTCCTTCAATCCCTATCTTCCTCCCACCTTCCATTCCTCTATTCATCTTTTCACATTCACTTCCAACCTCATATTCCCATCACCCACGTAATAATCCTTTCCCCTTTATTCACCTCATCTCCTCTTAATCGCACCTGATCTCACCTCCTTGCCCCTTTTAATGTGACCTTGTTTTGATTCTCCTCAAGACCCAACCACCTTCCCTTCTCATCGCTTCACCCCCAGGGTCTTCACTCGTTAGTTACCTGCCTTCATCTTGCCTC
>JACEEZ010020087.1:20000-22500 GCA_016584305.1 Chionoecetes opilio
CCCCTCCTCTTCTTCCTCCATTTCCTCCTCCTCTTCTTTTTCCTCCATTTCCTCCATTTCCTCTTCCCCCTCCTATTATTTTGACTTTTGTCGCTATTGCTGTTCTATTTTTCTTCTTCTTTTGGAATGTTGTATACTTTTAATGACAAGTATTCACCCTTTCTCTCAGCCTCGCAACTCACCCTTCACTTTACTGTCACGGCTTTAGGCGGACGAGTATCGGAGTCCATGTGTTCGCCTTGTCATTTCACAATCAATAGCTTCATTAATCTTGGCTCGTGATCCTTGTACTAATGAGCAAAAGGGACGTCGTTTGCATGTGTCTGCTTCTCTGCCTCCTCTTGCCTGCTGTCTGCCTGCTGTCTGCCTGCTGCCTCTGTTACCTCGGCTTGCTGTCTGCCTACTGCTATCTGCCTGCTGTATGCCTGCTGTCTGCCTGCTGCCTCTGTTATCTCTGCCTGCTGTCTGCCTACTGCCTCTGCCTGCTATCTGCCTGCTGTCTGCCTGCTGTCTGCCTGCTGCCTCTGTTACCTCTGCCTGCTGTCTGCCTACTGCCTCTGCCTGCTATCTGCCTGCTGCCTCTGTCTGCTACCTGCTATCTGTCTGCTGTCTGCTCCCTCCCTCTGCTACCTCTGCTCTCTGCCTGATGCCTGCCTGCTGCCTCTGCTACCCATCCGTGCTCTCATTACTGTTCTCTATTATTTTGCGTTGTATGTGCCTCGGTTTCTGTCGTATTTAATGGTTGTGTTTTCTCTCATAATAATTTGTTTCTTTTGTCTTTCTGTATATATTGTTGGTCCTCTGGCTGTGTGGTATATATGCTTGTGTCTGTTTTGTCTGTCTGTCTGTGTTTTTGTGTATTAATTTTCTTCTGTCTGTGGGAATGATATCAGAATGCATTGTTTTGTTCTGTGTTTGTCTATATGTTTGGTTTAGAATTGAGTTTTTTTTGTTAAGTGAATGTTTTTTTCTTTATTGTTTTCCTTTATTTGTTTCTCTAACCATTATTTTCCTATCCTTAGTTTACCACTTTTATATATTTTTTGCGTCCCTGTGTCTTATATTTCCTTTATTTGTCTCTTTTTTATATATATCAATTTTTTTCAACAGGTTTTTCGCCAAACAATATTTTCTGTACTTTTTAATGTCTTAATCCGTAGAAATCTGAAAAAAATATACTGCAAGACCCGATCTTTTCTATATATTTTCTCCGAAGTCTTGTTATGAAAAAAGGGATGAACTAATTTTTTTTCATACATACCGTGAAATATTTTTGGTTTTGGTTTGGTAAAGGTATGCAAATAATCCTTTTTGTTAGAAAGAGATAAATAGAGAAAGAGAGAGAAAGAGAAAAATATGAATCCTACCGTGTCAAGTGAAGCATCAATGTTTTTTTATGATGTTTTTTGTTCAATTCTTTATATATTTTACCAAATTTTTCTAAAGGAAATAATAAAAATAATACGATTGGTGCAAATTCATCACTTTCCTGTATTTATATTCCGCAACCTTGCAAGTGCTTGTTTATGTGCTGCCTCTTTTTCTGACGTATTCTCGATATATAGATAGAATATACACTGATTTCGTATGCGTGACTATTTTTGATTCGAGTATGATGTGGAAGAACAGGTGGTGATGGTGGTGGTGGTTTCTCTTTAGATATTATATTATAAATAACTTTTTTTTTTGTCTCTGTAGATATAATACTAAAAATACCATTTTTTGTCTCTTTAGATAACATACAAAAATAAACTTTTTTTTATTTCTCTTTAGATATATTACTAAAAATAAAGTTTTTTTGTTTCTCTAGATATTATACTAAATTTATTTTTTGTCTCTTTAGATATACTAAAAATAAAGTTTTTTTGTTTCTAGATATTATACTAAAAAAAAATGTTTTGTCTCTTTAGATATTATACTAAAATTATTTGTTTTTGTCTCTTTAGATATAATACAAATAATAACGTTTTTTAGTTTCTCTTTAGATATAATACTAATGATAACGTTTTTTTGTCTCTTTAGATATAATACAAAAAATACGTTTTTTTGTTTCTCTTTAGATAATATATTATTCTAAAAATAAAAAATAATTGCTTCTCGTTATATATTATTCTGAAAATCACTTTTTTTTGTCTAGATATAATACTACAGATAACTTTTTCTTTTTTTTCTTTAGATATTATACTAAAAATTGCGTTTTTTTGTCTAGATATTATACTCAAATAACGTTTTTTGTTTTTCTTTAGAATTTAGATATTATACTAAAAATAAAGTTTTTTTGTTTCTCTAGATATTGTACTAAAAATTTTAAAAAAATGTTTCTCTAGACTAATACTAAAAATAACGTTTTTTTGTCTCTAGATATACTAATAATACGTTTTTTTGTTTCTCTTTAAATATAATACTTACAATAACGTTTTTTTTTCTCTTTAGATATATTAATAAAAATAGGGTTTTTTTTCTCTATAGATATTATACTAAAAAAACCTTTTTATGTCTT
>JACEEZ010020087.1:30000-35000 GCA_016584305.1 Chionoecetes opilio
CTCTCTCTCTCTCTCTCTCTCTCTCTCTCTCTCTCTCTCTCTCTCTCTCTCTCTCTCTCTCTCTCTCTCTCTCTCTCTCTCTCTCTCTCTCTCTCTCAAACACACAGCAAGTTCGTTTCTTTCTCCGCTTAAAGAGATTTCCCTCATGGTAATTCTTTTCTCCATGTCTGCTAACTTTGTAAATGAGTTTTTTCTTTCTCGGGAGCAAGTCAGTCGGGTCAATGGACGTGGGCGGCTCCACGCTCCCACCTGAGTCGCTGGAATAAGTTTAACCCTTTACGCTCAGAGCTTTCCTTTGCTATATGAAATCGTCTGTTGTTAGCCATAAAATTACAAAAACTAACTTCAAATACCAAATTAGCTTCATATACCAAATTATATCTATAAAATATTGCTTATATTCACTAAAAATCGTCTAATGGTACCCAAATTACAATGGAAATTACGTTCTGGGTCTCAAGGGGTTAAAGATGTTGCCATAACCACCATTATTTCCACCACCACCACCACCATCACAACCATCACATCACATCCACCACCATCACCACCACCATCACAACCTTGCCGCTGCTCGGATAATCTCTCCTCATCCCCCTTATCCATCACGCTCTTCAGGTGATTATGAAGGGACCGTGTTATCCTTAAGGCTGATAGCAATGCACGGTACCAGGATTTGTTATCAGTTATGTTCTTATATTATTTTATAGTTTAATGTCCCTACGGCTAGTAATAATTATTGCTATCAGTACTCTTGTGTTTTTATATTGTTGTATAGTTAATGTCCCTACGGCTAGTAATGATTATTGCCATCAGTACTCTTGGTAATGTTGTTATAGGTGACCGTGCTAATATCTGCGTTATGACTTTCACCAGTAATACTATAATACTGTTTCCTTCCTGGAGGGCACGCGTGCACCGAGACGAGACAGAGTTTGTATACATCAGAACATTAACTCAATGACATAAGTTTGCCTTCACAAAGCTTCCTGCAGGTATGTTCGATGCCTTAGCCGATGCAACTGTACATGATTGTATTTATTCACTTAAAGAGGCAAATTAAGCTGTAAATATATGATAAAAGAAATTGCCAGATATTATGCCTGTTACCTCCCCTCCTCCTCGTGTGCCATATGCCCTCTGATTTCTGGCACATTTCCTACTTTTTTTTGGCATTAAATCAATCAATCTCCTCCCCTCCAAGAAAAATAAGTAAAGTAAAACATTGATAAGCTAAATTACACGTTAAATAAAGAGAAGGTTAAAGTATGACACAAGGAAAACCAATAAGAAGGAAACGTCACAGTTCATATCTTACGAGCAGTCACAGCTGTTGCCCTTGACACGAGAGGAAGAGGAGGAGGAGGAGGAGGAGGAGGAGGGAGGAAGAGGAGGAGGAAGAGGAAGAGGAGTTGGTAGTAGTAGTAGTAGTTGGTGTGAAGATTGGGAGGGGAAAGAAGGAGAGAAAGGATTGATCAATAAAGGAGAAAGGAGAAAGAGGAAGAGGAGGTGGTAGTGCATGGTGTGAAGATTAGAAGGGGAAAGAAGGAAAGGAAGAAGTGATCAGATAAGATAAGGAGAAAGACCAAGTGTTTCCAGTCGCTTCAAGAACTCGCTAATGTCTTAACAATACGATTACCTGGAAAGACTGTAATGACGTTGATCGGGAGACCTCGAGCATTAAGAGACCTCCGATACTGGTCTCACTTTCCCTGCCCTCGACCATCCTTCCCGCGCGTGTGTTGTGCGGCCAAGTCTGACTTTTCTTCCTCATTGTGTGTCTCCCTCCATGTATGTATATATGTATGTACTGTGTTAATGTATACTTTATAAAGGGCAATATACTTTAACCATCAAACCGATAAACATAAATGAATCAATGTGAAGAAAATAATAGTTGAGTTCCAGTGATGTGTGTGAATCCTTTTTTTTTGTCTTTTTTACGTTTGAGCCTATAGCGCCTGTAGGCTATTATCTTCCTTCCTTAGGTTTCATATCTTCTATTGCAGTGTTGTGTCTACATTGCTTCATTCACATTGCTTATGATACAACCATAAGGGTCACTGCTCTTGCTTCTATTAATGAGCCAATCTTACCTCTGAGGATCGAGCAGCAAATTGCCATCCTTACCGATTGAAGCAAGTTTGTAGTTCAAGTCATTGATGGTAAGGGAGGCAGAAAGGGTCCCGGGCGTCTGCGTGCGGGACTAGGTAAGGGCGTGTTGACGTGACTAGACGATGTTTATGTCTCTGGATGTCGCCTGGGATCGAGAGGTGGCCTTGATGTGAGTCTGTGAAGAGTGAGGTTAAAAAAAGGCGTGAGGGAGGATGGTATAGAAAGGAGGGAAGATTGTTGAAATGGGTATGAAATGAGATAGGATGGAAGGGGAAGGGTAATAGGGGACAGGAATGATGAATGAGGAGAGTTTAGAAAAATAAGTGAGGAAGAGAAAAGATGGAAAGACACATAATACCCAAAAATGCAAAATTAAGGAGAAAGAAAGAGCGAGACTGGGAACAAGTACTCAGTGTAAACAAGAACAAAAAAAGAGAACAAAAGAACTAAAAGCTGTTGAAAAAAAGGAGAGAGAATGATGAATGAAAAGAGAAAAAAAATACATGTACCAAAATATAAAAGAGGCTAGTGTGGTGTAATAGGATAAGAAAAATAAAGAGTGCAGAGATAATAATGGCTATATAAATTAAAATCGTTATAATGGCGATTATTTTATCTTTTAATCAGCTTTGTTTTGGACAGATGATGAATGAAAAGAGAAAAAAAATACATGAACCAAAATATAAAAGAGGCTAAGGTGGTGTAATAGGAATAGGATAAAAAAAATAAAGAGTGCAGAGGTAATGATAACTATATAAATGAAAATTGTTATAATGGCGATTGTTTTGATCTTTTAACCATATTTGTTTTGGACAGATGTAGGCACGTTCATGACTCATTATTTCTTTTGTGTCTATTTATTGCCCGACCTTTGTCCTGCATATAAATAAACTTTCCGCCAGCAAAATATTTATCCGGGACCCTCCGTGAGTCGTGCAAAAGGTAGCTTGTTTGTATGCTCGAGCAAAAACGTGTCTGAAACAACAACCTGAACGCGTATCGAACAGAAAAGAAGCAAACAAATAGAATGGAACGAGGGAACATTGCTAAAAGAGTGTAATTGAGTACACACACACACAGACACACACACAGAACACACACACACACACACACACACACACACACACAGACACACACAGACACACACAACACACACACACACACACACACACACACACACACACACATACATACATACACCTACACAGTGAGAAAGAAAAAAAGAAAAGAAAAAAGGAAACAAAGAAAGAAAGAAAGAGAGTTTTGTCTGTGTTTTAGTGTCTATTTGTTGACGTGAAGTGCATAGAAGAGAGAGAGAGCGAGAGAGAGAGAGAGAGAGAGAGAGAGAGAGAGAGAGAGAGAGAGAGAGAGAGAGAGAGAGAGAGAGAGAGAGAGAGAGAGAGAGAGAGAGAGAGAGAGAGAGAGAGAGAGAGAGAGAGAGAGAGATAAGAGAAACTGACTCTACTGACTGACTTGACTTAGTGAATAAAAGAGGTGGTGAGGCTTGCATGAGCTCCCTGAATCATGAGTGGAGCCTCACGCCTTCCCATCCAAGATCTTGACTCATTAAAACACTCTCGCCCGGCCGACCCCCTGACAGGCTGGCGGGGCTGTGACGCGGCAAGCACGCCCGCATTAATGACTTAAGCTCGAATCAGGATGCAACAAGGGGCCGCACTCACGCCAAAGCTGTCTTATTCTCAGATATCGCAGTTATTATCTCAGTTATTCTCAGGTCAGTCTCAGTTATTCTCAAGAAAGTCTCAGTTATTATCAGTCTTATTATCAGGTCAGTTTTAGTTATTCTCAGTTATCTCAGGTCAGTCTCAGTTATTCTCTCAGTTAGTATTGGTCTTAATCTCAGGTCAGTCTTACTTTCAGGTCAGTCTCAGTTATTCTCTCAGTTATTATCGGTCTTAATCTCAGGTCAGTCTCAGTTATTCGTAGTCTTATTTTCAGATCAGTCTCAGTTATTCTCTCAGTTATTCTCACGCCCCGCATTAATGTCTAAGCTGGAATCAGGGTGCAACAAGGGGTCACACTCACGCCAAAGCTCAGTCGGCCTTTGCATCCTTACTTTCCTCCTCGGGTTCCTCCTCAGGTAAATGGTAAAAGGTAGTTCAGGAGGTGGTAGCAGAGTAGTTAGTGTCTCCGAATGGCGTTCTTGGTGACCTGAGTTCGATCCCTGATGAGAACCAAAATCTACTTAATAATTTATGTAGCGTCGAGTGGCCTAAGAACACCCACATGCTGCCCATAACTCTACCTTCGATTGCTAGTGCATCGGAGGACACAGGGGGGCGGCATGAGCCTCTAATCACAGGCGTCACTATAAAAATCCTCCCTGCGCCACCACGGGCGAGGGCCAATCATTACAGCCCTCAAGTGAACCTACAGGGCCTACCATCCCACCCCTGTAGGTCGCTATAAGCGCTATAATATACGATTGTAAAAAAAAAAAAATGCAATATGTACATTTTTTGGGAGGGTCAAGTGCTTCTTCCACAACTGACATCAAAGGATTTTCAAGTGCGCCCGAGAAAGAAGTTCGGTCTTTCATTTTACGTCTTCTCCTCAATTCAGTGCAATATTTCGTACCATGCAAACTGTTCTCTGTATTCATTATCTCGCTTCACTAGATATTCAGTGAGGAAATATTCTTAGCTGACATTATGAGGACGGGAAAAGCTTCGAGAGAGAGAGAGAGAGAGAGAGAGAGAGAGAGAGAGAGAGAGAGAGAGAGAGAGAGAGAGAGAGAGAGAGAGAGAGAGAGAGAGAGAGAGAGAGAGAGAGAGAGAGAGAGAGCGCAAACATAAACACAAATTTCATTCCGGTACTAGACACGTTTTCCCTTCTACCTTGCATCAATTTCTACGCACGGGGGGAGG
>JACEEZ010020087.1:40000-42500 GCA_016584305.1 Chionoecetes opilio
GATGTTAAGGCTAATGGCGGTGGTGCAAGAGAGAAGAAACGCTGTGTCGGCTTGCTAAAGGTTGGTATAGAGGTTACTAGAGGCTGTTATATAGAGGTTACTAGAGGCTGTTATATAGAGGTTACTAGAGGCTGTTATATAGAGGTTACTAGAGGCTGTTATATAGAGGTTACTTGAGGCTGTTATATAGAGGTTACTTGGTGGTTGGTTTATAGAGGTTACTAGAGGCTGTTATATAGAGGTTACTTGGTGGTTGGTTTATAGAGGTTACTAGAGGCTGTTATATAGAGGTTACTAGAGGCTGTTATATAGAGGTTACTTGGTGGTTGGTTTATAGAGGTTACTATAGGCTGTTATATAGAGGTTACTAGAGGCTGTTATATAGAGGTTACTAGAGGCTGTTATATAGAGGTTACTAGAGGCTGTTATATAGAGGTTTTCTAGAGGCTGTTATATAGAGGTTACTAGAGGCTGTTATATAGAGGTTACTAGAGGCTGTTATATAGAGTTACTAGAGGCTGTTATATAGAGGTTACTAGAGGCTGTTATAAAAGAGGTTACTAGAGGCTGTTTAAAAGAGGTTACTTGGTGACTGGTTTATAGAGGGGTTTCTAGAGGCTGTTATATAGAGGTTACTAAGGCTGTTATATAGAGGTTACTAGGGCTGTTAATAGAGGTTACTAGAGGCTGTTATATAGAGGTTACTAGAGGCTGTTATATAGAGTTACCAGAGGCTGTTATATAGAGGTTACTTGGTGGTTGGGCTTATAGAGGTTACTAGAGACTGTTATATAGAGGTTACTAGAGGCTGTTATATAGAGGTTACTTGGTGGTTGGCTTATAGAGGTTACTAGAGGCTGTTATATAAGGTTACTAAGGCTGTTATATAGAGGTTACTAGAGGCTGTTATATAGAGGTTTTCTAGAGGCTGTTATATAGAGGTTACTTGGTGGTTGGTTTATAGAGGTTACTAGAGAAATGTATATAGAGGTTTCTTTGGTGGTTGGTTATAGAGGTTACTAGAGGCTGTTATATAGAGGTTACTAGAGGCTGTTATTAGAGGTTACTAGAGGCTGTTTAAAAATAGAGGTTACTAGAGGCTGTTATATAGAGGTTACTAGAGGCTGTTATATAGAGGTTACTAGAGGCTGTTATATAGAGGTTACTTGGTGGTTGGTTTATAGAGGTTACTAGAGGCTGTTATATAGAGGTTACTTGGTGGTTGGTTTATAGAGGTTACTAGAGGCTGTTATATAGAGGTTACTAGAGGCTGTTATATAGAGGTTACTAGAGGCTGGTATATAGAGGTTACTAGAGGCTGTTATATAGAGGTTACTAGAGGCTGTTATATAGAGGTTACTAGAGGCTGTTATATAGAGGTTACTAGAGGCTGTTATATAGAGGTTACTAGAGGCTGTTATATAGAGGTTACCAGAGGCTGTTATATAGAGGTTACTAGAGGCTGTTATATAGAGGTTACTTGGTGGTTGGCTTATAGAGGTTACTAGAGGCTGTTATATAGAGGTTACTAGAGGCTGTTATATAGAGGTTACTTGGTGGTTGGCTTATAGAGGTTACTAGAGGCTGTTATATAGAGGTTACTTGGTGGTTGGCTTATAGAGGTTACTAGAGGCTGTTATATAGAGGTTACTAGAGGCTGTTATATAGAGGTTACTAGAGGCTGTTATATAGAGGTTACTTGGTGGTTGGCTTATAGAGGTTACTAGAGGCTGTTATATAGAGGTTACTTGGTGGTTGGCTTATAGAGGTTACTAGAGGCTGTTATATAGAGGTTACCAGAGGCTGTTATATAGAGGTTACTTGGTGGTTGTTTATAGAGGTGGTTTTACCTTGAAAGTAGGATTGCGATACGAGTGAAATCTCTTGACCGACGAGGGAGCCTACAGGATTAGTGTTACTCTACGCAAATCCCCGACTTTGGATAATAAATACGTGAAGAAATCCTCCTGCTTTTCACGTGATAAGAAAATGTAACATAAAATAGTAACACATACTAATATAATAATAAAAAATAGTAACATTTCTCGTAAGTAACATCAAAGGAACATTGGCAGTGGTAGTAAAGAAGGGGATTGACTTTCATTTGTGTTACGTGAGGTCGATCGGTAAGGTATACATATAAGACTTGATTGAATTATAAATAAGTTGTGGAAGTTAGAAAGAAAGAGGTCGGATGAAAGAGAATGGAATGGAGACTAAAAAATTGATTGGCTAAGTTACGGCGCGGCAAGATGGAAGCGAGACATTCGTATCATAAATATGTTGTGATAGTTATAAAGAAAAAAGTTGGTTTAAAGATAATGAAAGGAGAGTGCAAAGTGATTAGAGAAGTTACTCTTTTTTATTTTTCGTCTATAAAAAGCAGAATATGTTAGAGTACATAGACGAAAAATTGAAAAGAGATGAAAATTTTTGGAAAGAAATAAAAATAAGAAATAATACTGACATGATACAGAAATAATGAATTACAGATATATAG
>JACEEZ010020087.1:47500-67500 GCA_016584305.1 Chionoecetes opilio
ACGAATAAGAGGAAGAGGAATTTGTCTATAGTTATCGTGGATGTAAGAATGAATAATTGAAGATATCATAAAAGAATAACGAAAAGAAGGATAATTCATGCCTAAAAGTAAGAAAATGTGATAAAAAACAACTCATATTTTCTCGCACTTATATATAACCTTGAAAATATGGCTGAGGGAAAAGGAGGAGGAGGTTAAGAAAAACATTGCCGTACTTTTTTAAATTCCTAAACTTTTTTCCTTTGGACTTGCCCAGGATTTGGGTTTTTAAGAGCTAACATTTTTCCTCCTCCGTCAGAAAAAAGGGCCCAAAAAACCTTTTGCGGGTTTTAAAGGTTTTGGGGATGGGGTTTGGGGGGTCCCCAACAAACAGGGGCACAAGGCAGAGGAAAACGGGCAACTTCTCAGAGGTTCTGTGTCGTCGCCTGCAGTTTCTAATCATTATCTCGCCATTTTCTCATTGAACGTGGGTCAAATTCAGGAAAGTTTTCACGGCGGTTTGATTCCAGAGTTCGGGTTCGGTTTGTCTGTTTTTTTTCCTACCAAACCAACTTAATTCTACAGCTTTTGTCTTAAACAGCAACGTAATTCAATAGTTTTTTCCCCACTTTTTTTTTTCTCCTCTAAACTTTATAACCTTTCTCCCATTTTTCCCCCCCCTCTCTCTCTCCCCCTCCCTCTGGGGCTCTCCCAAAAACACTCTCTCTCTCTTTTCTCCCTCTCTCTCCCCCTCTCTCCTCCTCCCCGTTTTCTCCCCCCTTCCCCTCCTCCCCCCCTCCCCTCTCCTCCTCTCTCTCTCTCTCTCTCTCTCCCCCTCTCTCCCCCCTCCCCCCCTCCCTCTCCTCTCTCCCTTATTAAAAGTCCCCCCTCTCAATTTTTTCTCCCCCTTTTTTTCCTTTCCCCCCGTTTTGCAACCCTTCTCCCTTATCCCCCCCCCTTCCCCCTTTCCTTTCTTTTCCTTTCTTCCCCCCTTTTTTCCCTTCCCCCCTCCTTCCCTTCCCTTCTCTTTCCCCTTCCCTCAACTCTCCTCTTCCCCTGCTTCCTCTCTCCTCCCCCCTCCTCCTCTCCCCCCTCTCTCTCTCTCTCTCTCTCTCTTCTTCCTTCCTTCTTTACTTCCCCCCTCTCTACTCCCCCTTTCGCCCCCCTCCCCTTCCCCCCACTCCCCTTCTACAAACCCCCCCCTACTTGGGTCTCCCCCACCCCCAACCCCCCCCCACCCCCCCCCCCCCCCCCAAAAAACCCCCAACCAACCCCCCCAACCAACCAAAACCCCCCTTTTTCCCCAAACCCCCCAACCCCCCCCCAAAAAACCAAAACCCCAACCCACCCACCCACCACCCACCCCACCCACCCACCCCCACCCACCCCAAAACCCACCCACCCCACCCACCCCACCCACCCACCCACCCACCCACCCAAAACCCACCCCACCCACCCACCCCACCCACCCAACCCCCCCCACCCACCCACCCACCCACCAAAACCAAAAACCCACCACCCACCCACCCACCCACCCCCCCCACCCACACACAGGGACACACCACACACCACCACACACAAAACACACACACCAAAACACAAAACCCCAAAAACACACCACACAAAACCCAAAAACCCCACACACACACACATTTACTTGTGCAATTTTTAAAGAAGCCTCTGAAAAATTTTTTCAAGGGTTTTGGTTTTTCTTAACTTTTGGATAACGACTTGGAGGGTTTTTAAAAATTAAATTTCTGAAATGGTTTTTCGGTGGGATTTTCCCCGAGTTAACAGAAAGTGCTCCCTCCTCTCTCTCTCTTCCCCCCCCTTCGTCTCCCCCCCCAGCTCTCCCCCTCTCTCCCCCCTCTTCTTCTCCCCTCTCTCTCTCTCCCCCTCTCCCTTTCCTCCTCTTTTCCCCCTCTCCTCTCTCTCTCTCCTCTCTCCTCTCCCCACTCTCTCTCTCTCTCTCTCTCCTTTTTCCTCCTGTCTCTCTCTCTCCTCCTCTCTCCCCTCTTCTCCCCTCTTTTTTTTTTTTTTTTTCCTCGTTTTTTTTCCCCTCTCTCTTTTCTCCCCCTCTCCCCCTCCCCTCTCTCTCCCCTCTCTTCTCTCTTCCCTCTCTCTCTTTTTTTTCTTTTTTTTTTTTCTCCTTTTTCTTTTTTTTTTTCTTTCTCTTTTTTTTTTTTTTTTTTTTTTTTTTTTTTTTTTTTTTTTTTTTGTTTCCCCTTTTTTTTTTTTTTTTTTTTTTTTTTTTTTTTTTTTTTTTTTTTTTTTTTTTTTTTTTCCTTCCATCTCCTCTTTTTCCCCTTTTTAATTTTTTCATGTTTTTCTCTTTCTCTTTTTGAAATTTTTTTTTTTTTTTTTATTTTTTTTTGGGCATTTTTTAAAATTTTTTTTTAGGTTTTTTTTCCCTTTTTAATTTTTTTTTTTTCTTCCTTTGTCTTTTTTTCCCTTTTTTTTATTTCTTTTCCTTTTTTTTCAAATATATATATTGGTTTTTTTAAAGGTTTTTTTTTTCCATTTTTTTTTCAAAAAATTTTTTTTTTTTAAAATTTTTACTCCTGCTTTTAAAAGGGCAGTTTCGTTTTCTTTTATTTTTGGTTATTAAAATTTTTTGCCATTATAACTTCACTTCCTTTGTACTTTAATTTTTTTATAAAATTTTAAAAGTGTGCGGGCATTTTGCATTTCCCGGGAAATGAACAAACATCACAGGGGAAAAATTTCACGATTTTTTTTGCGAGAAACAAAAAAAATAAAAGAAAAATGAAAATTGTACTTATTTATATCTATTTGAAAAATCCCCCTTTTAAAAAAACATAATGAAAAAAGAGACGAAAAAAATAATTTAAATTTAGAAAAAGGAAAAAAAGATAAACGAAAAAGAAAAATTAAAAAAAAGAATAATAAAAATAAAAATGGATCATGTAGAATAGAACGTTAGTAGTGTAATAACGTCCTTTATAATGGTAGTTATTAATGCCTAGAAAGCGTAATGAATGCAGACATGAAATTTGGATCTCTAAGAATGAAAGAAAAGTGCTTTGAAGGACCTTTAATATGAGCTGTGATGATAAAATTTTGACATAATTACACGTGTCTTTTCTTCCTCTTTGAAAATTGCACAAATTGGCTAGATTAAATGACCTCAATTGACCTTAATTTGTCATGTCGAAGAAAACGGAGAGTGAAGAAAATACAGTGAAGGATACCTGGGAGGACTGTTGTATTTTTGGTATTTCTTTACATTGTTTGAAAGATGTGGGAATGATTTGTGGAGATAATCTAAGTGTAGGTTAGCATGTGTTTGGGAATGATAGTTTTTTTTCTCTCCATCTCTTTTTTTTTTTTTTTTTTTTTTTCTCTCTCTCTCTCTCTCCTCTCTCTCTCTCTCCCCTCTCTCCTCTCTCTCTCTCTCTCCTCCCCTCTCTCTCTCTCTCTCCTCTCTCTTTTCTCTCTTCTCTCTCTCTCTCCCCTCCTCTCTCTCTCTCCTCTCTCTCTCTCTCTCTTTCTTTCGTCTCCCCTCTTTCTCTCTTTCTGTGGTGGGTGTTTTATTACGAAATTCCTCCTTAATGATGAATGCGGGAGAGAGAGGAGGAGAGAAGAGGAGAGGGGGAGAGAGAGAGAGGGAGAAGAGAGAGAAGAGAGGAGAGGGAGAGAGAGAGAGAGAGAAAAGGAGAGCAGAGAGAGAGAGAGAGGGAGAGAGAGAGAGAGAGAGAGAGAGAGAGTTTGACCGTACCCACAGGATCTCACAACCAAAGTACTATTTTTCCCCTTGAAGTTACCGCAGTTATGTTTTTAATTTCTTACACAAGGGAAGCTATTACTCGGCGGTAAAATATGAATGTGAGGTCGTTCATAAGTTCATTTCTGAGGTTACAAGCCGGTGAAGAGGCATGGGAGAGGGGAAGGATGAGGGGAAAGGATGAGGGGAGGGTTGAGGGTGAGGGAAGGCCAAGTGGAAAAGGAGGGGACAGGGTGAGGGGAGGTTAAAGGGGGAAGAGATGAGGGGAAGGCAGAGGGTGAGGGAGTCAAGGGGAAAGGATGGGTACTGGGTGAGGGGAGAGTAAAGGGGGAGAAGTGTGAGGGTAATGATAGAAGTACCTTTGAAATTTTGGGAATTGTAAATTTACACTTTGCTTATTGTTTTCGCTTCTCAGTTTCTCGTTGATATTAAGTATGATTATTATTATTATCATTATTATTATTGGTGTTATATTTTTTTTTTTTGTTATTATTATTATTATTATTATTGTAGTTTCAATCATCATAAGTTTTGTATATGAGGTTGCGTCTAATGAAATTCGAAGAGGAGGAAAAGGAGAAGAAGAGAAGAGAGGAGAGAGAGAGAGAGGAGTGGAGAAGAGATGAGGGGAGAGAAGAGGAAGAGAGAGAGACAGAGTACGAGTACCCTTTGAGTCAACGAGCAAATTTGTAAAGGTTAAATTTGAAAAGAGAAAAAAGAGATTTGGCCGGGACATCAATGGGGAACAGAAAGCCCCTCAGTCTCTCCCGCATCTCGAAATTCTAACCGCCCTTTGCTCCATCTCGTATCCTCTCCTGTCTCGCAAATTCTTCTTTTCTCCTCTTTATCTTCCTTTCGTCTTTTTCCTGGAACATCCTCACTCGCTCCCCTTCTCCTTCTCTCTCCTCTTCCTCTCTCCCCCCTTCCTCTTCTTCTCCCTTTCCCTCTTTTCTCTCCCCCTCTTCATCCTCTCTCTCCCTTCTCCTCCCCCTCCCCCCCTCTCTCCTCTCCCTCTCCTCCTCTCTCTCTCCTCCCTCCTCCCTCTCTCTCCTCCTCTTCCCCTTCCCCTCTCCCTCTCTCCCCTCTCTCCTCCTCTCCTCTCTCTCTCCTCTCTCTCTCTCTCTCCCCTCACTCTCTCTCTCTCCCTTTTCCTAA
The DNA here is from genome assembly GCA_016584305.1 of Chionoecetes opilio. Classification (NCBI taxonomy): domain Eukaryota; kingdom Metazoa; phylum Arthropoda; class Malacostraca; order Decapoda; family Majidae; genus Chionoecetes; species Chionoecetes opilio. The sequence goes on from JACEEZ010020087.1 coordinate 52,380, forward strand.
ATCTCTCTCAAAAATCAAAATCTCCTTCAGGGAAGAAAGAGATGCAGGAAAACAAAAAAAAAGGGGAAATTAACTAACAAATGATAACAGCAAAGAGGAAAACGAGATAATGGCTTTTTTATATTGGAAAATGTCACTTCAAAGCCTAGTCCTCTTGACCTCTATCAGTAATCATGACCTAAGTGATTCCGGACATTGACCTTTGATGACCGGACATTACCCCTGTTGACCAATTAACACGCCAGGTGGTTGGAAATTGCCTGGTGATTCATATCGATCGGTTGTGTCCTCAGACCATTCATGTCATTACGAAAAAAAGAATCCAAGTGACGTAAATGTGATCAAATCGTGAACCTTTTTGAAACAGGTGATTTTGACTTTTATTCTGTTGTTCAGATTAAAGCAACGCGATAGAAAGACCTGGATATTGTTTTAGGCCTAAGGAGAAAAGGAAGCCAGTGACGGAAATTAAATGGAAGATTGTACGAGTAAGGCTGAGTTGTGAAGTACGAGTAATGCTGAGTTGTGAAGTACGAGTAATGCTGAGTTGTGAAGTACGAGTAATGCTGAGTTGTGAAGTACGAGTAATGCTGAGTTGTGAAGTACGAGTAATGCTGAGTTGTGAAGTACGAGTAAGGCTGAGTTGTGAAGTACGAGTAATGCTGAGTTGTGAAGTACGAGTAATGCTGAGTTGTGAAGTACGAGTAATGCTGAGTTGTGAAGTACGAGTAATGCTGAGTTGTGAAGTACGAGTAATGCTGAGTTGTGAAGTACGAGTAATGCTGAGTTGTGAAGTACGTTAATGCGGGGAGTTGTAACGTAGGTAAATGCTGGTTGTGAAGTACGAGTAATGCTGAGTTGTGAAGTACGAGTAATGCTGAGTTGTGAAGTACGAGTAATGCTGAGTTGTGAAGTACGAGTAATGCTGAGTTGTGAAGTACGAGTAATGTACGAGTTGTAATGCTGAATGTGAAATATGTTTTGATGTGAACGAGAAGGAAAAATATAGTATGAATGGAGAAGGAAGATTACATGTCAGAAACACAAGCAGATGGACAGACATATTGTGAGCAGAGAAATGTAAGTTTAAGATTTGGAGGAAAGAAATATAAAATAAATGATGATTCTGAAGATATAAACTTATTCTTTATTCAACCATTATGTAGATCTACAAAATAAAAAGATATAGGCGGTTTCTGATTGCGTCGCTTTCTGCCAAAAAAAAGAGTGGTGTGTTAAGGGCCGACCAAATATTGTACGAAGACACGAATTAAATCATCTGGTCACGAGGAAATAAAATGATAAAGCAATGGATCAAGTTTAGATCAAGTGTCGTCTTGTCTCTGTTCCCATGTTAATCCCGAGCACGAAAGTATAAGTGTTAAGTATTATAAACAGATTAGCAGATTCATAATGAGTATATAATGAAATAAAGGTAGCCTGGCACACCTGAACTTAAAGGAGGAAATGTTACTTATATAAAATAAATAAAGGAATTGTTAAAGGAAGAAATGCTACTGATATAATGAAATAAATAAAGGAAATGTTAAAGGAAGAAATACTACTCATATAATTAAAGAAATAAAGGAATTGTTAAAGGAAGAAATACTACTCATATAATTAAAGAAATAAAGGAAATGTTACAGGAAGAAATACTACTCATATAATTAAAGAAATAAAGGAATTGTTAAAGGAAGAAATACTACTCATATAATTAAAGAAATAAAGGAATGTTAAAGGAAGAAATACTACTGATATAATAACATAAATAAAGGAAATGTTAAAGGAAGAAATACTACTGATATAATAACATAAATAAAGGAAATGTTAAAGGAAGAAATACTACTGATATAATAAAAGACAAATAAATAAGGGAATTGTTAAAGGAGGAAATTCTACTGATATAATAAAATAAATAAGGGAATTGTTAAAGGAAGAAATACTACTGATATAATAAAATAAATAAGGGAATTGTTAAAGGAAGAAATACTACTGATATAATAAAATAAATAAGGGAATTGTTAAAGGAAGAAATACTACTGATATAATAAAATAAATAAGGGAATTGTTAAAGGAAGAAATACTACTGATATAATAACATAAATAAAAAGGAGTTGTTGAAGGAGCATTTCCCGGCAGTTCAGTGACTTGGCAGGTAATCGGTGTGCAATTGAGGGTCATTCGCCGTGGAATTACACTAACCAGACGTGATAAGGTGAAGCTGAAGCGGAGATGCAGCGGCGACCTGAGGAGACGGAAGCGTGTGTGAAAAGGGAGAATTACCTACCCGGAATGAGAGTAAATGATCACACACACACACACACACACACACGCACACGCACACGCACACGCACACGCACACGCACACGCACACGCACATACACACGCACATACACACATACACACACACACACACACACACGGTAATAATGAGCTCCAAGCTCACACTGAGAGGGTGAAACTGGCGATCGATAGCCAGCTCGCGTGGACAAAATCATGGGTGAATGACACACACACACACACACACACACACCACACACACACACACACACCACACACACACACAACACACACAACACACACACACACACACACACACACACACACACATACACACACACACACATACTCAGTCCCGATGGTCCAGTTGAAAGCGTGCTGACCTGCCATTCTGTGGTAGCCGGTTCGAATCCTCACTGCTCACGGGGATTTTTCACTGACAAATTCGGGCGGTTACCGTCCCCCTTGAGCAAGGGGATGGGTGTGTGTGGTGTGTAAGGTCCGAGCATTACCCAAAGATCGGTAATAATGAGCTCCAAGCTCGCACCGGGAGGGTGAAACTCGCGATCACGTGTCCGACTCGCGTGTACTTCTTGCTATTCTAATTATTTATTGCAATTTTTAAAATTTGCAATTTTGTACTGCTTGCTATTCTAATAATCTTTCAAAAAATTACTCAAGCTCACTCTAAGATCTAAAACTGTGATATTTATATTTTTATTCTTTAAATTCTTCTCTAATTTCTAATGCTTCTTGTCTTAATGATACTTAGTCACACCTTTATTAGGATCATTAAATTCTAGGATATCTTCTTCATTTTCTCCTACTATTTTCCTTCACAAGTGCTCCATCTCCTTTACAGTCTCTCTGCCATCTATCGTGTCCTTCACTTTAAATCGCCTACATTTTTCTTATCACTCCAACATTCCAGCCACACTGTCAAGCCTTTCTTATCCACTCCTATCGTGTGCTTTACGTAATACCTCCTTATTTTCTTCACAGACTTTGTTAACTCTGTTCCCTCAAACCTTTCTATTTCACCTAAACACACTTAAATACGTCCATGGTGCATTAGTCGCCTCCTTAATCTGTCCTTGATAAACACCAGGCAGGGAGGAGTATCTCTTACGGCCTCTCCTTCACCTGTGAGTAATGGAGACACAAGACCAATTTACACCCAGAAGCCATTTCCTATCTATATCGACAGCTAACGATGACCTTTTATTTTTTCAATAGTTGTCGACTAGTGACCGTTCGCTTCCTGACCCTTGTGTGTGTGTGTGTGTGTGTGTGTGTGTGTGTGTGTGTGGGTGTGGGTGTGGGTGTCTGTGTGCGTGTGCGTGTGCGTGTGCGTGTGCGTGTTATTCACCCATGGTCTTGTCCACGAATGATATTACATTGCGAATAGGAGAATGAAGAGTGCCGTAACATTTGTATAAAAAAATTACCATCATAATAGGATTTGACCTTTCTGTCTCTACTCTCGACCTGAGCCTTGTGTCAAGTTGAATTGGTTTCGATTAAGAAGACGTGATCGTGGCGAAGTAAAGAGGATCGCAGGCCCTGCGCTCTCTCTCTCTCTCTCTCTCTCTCTCTCTCTCTCTCTCTCTCTCTCTCTCTCTCTCTCTCTCTCTCTCTCTCTCTCTCTCTCTCTGTGTGTCTGTTTCTCTCTGCCTGTCTGTCTGTTTGTCTGTCTTTCTTTCTTTCTTTCTTTCTTTCTTTCTTTCTTGCTATCTCTCTCTCTCTCTCTCTCTCTCTCTCTCTCTCTCTCTCTCTCTCTCTCTCTCTCTCTCTCTCTCTCTCTCTCTCTCTCTCTCTCTCTCTCTCTCTCTCTCTCTCTCTCTCTCTCTCTCTCTCTCTCTCTCTCTCTCTCTCTCTCTCTCTCTCTCTCTCAGCAAAGGAAAAAAGAATTAAAATCAACGAAGACATTTAACCCTTTCTGGGATGAAATAGTCTCATTTATATGATTTCCCAGAGTTCTTCGTTCACCTCTTCATATTTTTCGTCGTTGAAACACATGGAGTAGGAGAGATAGAGAGAGAGAGAGATGGTGGTAGTTTTGCTTCTCTTGGGTAATGGTTATAATGGTGGTGGTGGTGGCGGTGGTGGTGTCGGAACCTCTTGTCAGAAATTAAAATGATTGTATCAAAGGACGAGCTATTCTTGTGACCCTCCTCTTTGGTGCCACTCTTAAGCGCCTCTGTCCAGACCACTGTTATAGCCGACAGATGGGCCACTAGAAGCCACAACAAGGCCACTCCCAAGGGCCACTTTTTAGGGCCACTAGAGCTGCCTGGCGGGGATGTTGTACAAATCCTTCGCCCCGTCTTGGCAGCTTTGTGGCTTCGGGTGGTGGCTCCTACGGGATTGAGGTGGATTTTTGTTATATTGGATCTTCTTATCGGAGTCTGGAATCCCCCTGTTGTCCCCTCACTGTTGTCCCCTCCCTGTTGTCTTTTCACTGTTGTCACCTCACTGTTTTCCCCTCACTGTTGTCCCCTCACTGTTGTCTTTTCACTGTTGTCCCCTCACTGTTGTCCCCTCCCTGTTGTCTTTTCACTGTTGTCCCCTCACTGTTGTCCCCTCACTGTTGTCTTTTCACTGTTGTCCCCTCACTGTTGTCCCCTCACTGTTGTCTTTTCACTGTTGTCCCCTCACTGTTGTCCCTCACTGTTGTCCCCTCACTGTTGTCTTTTCACTGTTGTCCCCCTCACTGTTGTCCCCTCACTGTTGTCCCCTCACTGTTGTCTTTTCACTGTTGTCCCCTCACTGTTGTCCCCTCACTGTTGTCCCCTCACTGTTGTCCCCTCACTGTTGTCACCTCACTGTTGTCCCCTCACTGTTGTCCCCTCACTGTTGTCCCCTCACTGTTGTCTTTTCACTGTTGTCCCCTCACTGTTGTCCCCTCACTGTTGTCCCCTCACTGTTGTCTTTTCACTGTTGTCCCCTCACTGTTGTCCCCTCACTGTTGTCTTTTCACTGTTGTCCCCTCACTGTTGTCCCCTCACTGTTGTCCCCTCACTGTTGTCTTTTCACTGTTGTCCCCTCACTGTTGTCCCCTCACTGTTGTCCCCTCACTGTTGTCTTTTCACTGTTGTCCCCTCACTGTTGTCCCCTCACTGTTGTCTTTTCACTGTTGTCCCCTCACTGTTGTCCCCTCACTGTTGTCCCCTCACTGTTGTCTTTTCACTGTTGTCCCCTCACTGTTGTCCCCTCACTGTTGTCTTTTCACTGTTGTCCCCTCACTGTTGTCCCCTCACTGTTGTCCCCTCACTGTTGTCTTTTCACTGTTGTCCCTCACTGTTGTCCCCTCACTGTTGTCTTTTCACTGTTGTCCCCTCACTGTTGTCCCCTCACTGTTGTCTTTTCACTGTTGTCCCCTCACTGTTGTCCCCTCACTGTTTTCCCCTCACTGTTGTCTTTTCACTGTTGTCCCCTCACTGTTGTCCCCTCACTGTTTTCCCCTCACCCTCACTACCAAGCCTTACCGATGGGAGATTTACTTTCCTACGGTTGTGTTACGCAGCGAATCTCCCATGCAAAAACAACACTAATAAGGGCGGGAAAGGACTCTAGAATTTTACGAAGGTGAGGTTAGTTAAGTTACGTTCAGGTTAAGTTAAATTAGGTTAGGATTCAGGGGGGAAATCACCGTAAAACCTATCAATATCAACCTATTGGCTATCAGCCAAAAATACCTAGAAGTTCGATTTTTTCAAATGTGTTTCTACCACCGAAGATTTTTTTCCACACCCCCCACTTATTACTCTCTTCCATGCACTCTTTTCCCACGCATTTCTACCACAAAGGATTTTTTTTCAACACCCTTTACTCGCAACTCTCCCATGCACTCTTTTTCTACGTATTTCTACCACCGAGGACCTTTTTTCAACACCCCCCATTCTCACTACTCTCAACATCCCTTCCACTCACCTCTCTCTCCCTCGTCCTGTATAGGGTAGGACACCAACACCAACACCAACCCTCACCAGCGACTATTTATCACTTAACTTTCCTTTGCCGTACCATAAAGTGCCTCGCTTTGTATCACTGCGAGAGAGAAACACAGTAACAGTAGCGTCCTAGTACAGTGTGTGTGTGTGTGTGTGTGTGTATGTGTACCATATACCCCGAAAATATAGCTTTATCACAGCACATACAAGGCCCTTTAAGGCACTTCCACGGGTCCTTAAGTACCATTTGTTGACTTGTGTGACAATTACCTGAAGGCGCTGACGAAGGGAAATGTAATAAAAGAGTAAAGTGAGTAAAAAAAATCAGAGTAAAATAGTAAAATAATGTAATAAAACAACGATTTTTTTAGTACCATGGAAATTTGATTCGCTTATGATAGGTGTGATGGTGATAATGGTGATGGTAGATGGTATTGGCAGATGGTAATGGTGTTGGTTATGGTAAAGACTGGTGGTGATGGTGATAATGGTGGTGATGGGGATGATGGTGATGGGGATAATGGTGTTGGTGCTGGTGATAATGGTGATGGTGATGGCAGATAATGATGGTGATACTGGTGGTGGCAGATGATGATGGTGATAATAGTGATGGTGATAATGGTGATGGTAAATGTTGATGGCAGATGAGGGTGATGGTGATGGTGGTGGCAGATGATGATGCTGATAATGGTAATGGTGATGTTGGTGATTTGGTTAGGGTGGTGGTAGATGATAATGGTGATAAATGGTGATGGTCTTGACGTTGTTCCTCGTATCGTACACTCAGAAGACATAAGATCCGGGTATCGGTGTTGGACAGGTCGTAAATATTGGTATTATCCTATTGATGTGACGGTAGGCTCGTGTAGGCCTATAAGAAACCGGGAAAATATGTTGTATGTTGCTTTCCTTCAGTGCTAAAAAAAGCATGTATTGTTTTGTCATCACACTTTCTATTTATTCTCTATTTATTCTATCTATTCGCCCACCTCCCTATCTTTAATCAATTACTGTCTTCTTTATAGGGACTGGCAACTGAGCGGGCCTTTTGTGTTACCTCTTTTTTTTGCCCCCTTTTTTTGCCCCTGGCCAGTCCTTTGTGCTGTAAAAAAAATAAAAAAAAATAACGCATTGCACATGTTTCCTTTCTCTTCTCCACCTCTCTCTCACCCTCCCTTCTTCAAGCTTTCATTTACATAGCAACCTTTACCGAGCCCTTTCTCCTTTCCCTTCTCACCCATCCCTCAGTGAACCTTCATCAGCCAGCTACAAAGTCTTCACAGCAACCCTTCACTCAGACAACCAAGATACAGGGAGAGGAGAGGCAATTTGCATAGGTAATAACTCGTTTGTTGTGAGGCAATTTCTTACACCATCCCAACTCCTTGAAATATAGGGACGTGAGCGTCTCATCTTCATCTCCTTCGTTTTGTCTGGGAAGAAGGGAAAATGTATACCAACATCTGAGTCATTTTACAGAGCTTCGAGCAGTTGCGGAAATACGTGCGCGGGTCCGTAACAAAAAGGAAACAAGCCACGTAACGTTTGTATTCTTCCCTTGATGAGACGGAAGTGATCAAACTAATCAAAGAGAGAAAGAGAGAGAGAGAGAGAGAGAGAGAGAGAGAGAGAGAGAGAGAGAGAGAGAGAGAGAGAGAGAGAGAGAGAGAGAGAGAAGAGAGAGAGAGAGAGAGAGAGAGAGAGAGAGAGAGAGAGAGAGAGAGAGAGAGAGAGAAGAGAGAGAGAGAGAGAGAGAGAGAGAGAGAGAGAGGAGAGAGAGAGAGAGAGAGAGAGCAGAGGAAGGGTGCTCTCAGGAGTATTCTTGTTGTGTCTTTAAAGTTTACAAGTATTTGGAAAACTTAATGCGAAGCGATAACTGTTCACTTGATCGCTTGGCAAGACGAGAAGGAAAGAAGAGGAGAGGAAGAGGAGAGAGGGACGGTAAGTAGAGTGAAAAGGTAAGAAGTGTGAAGTGACAGGAATGTGAAAAAGCTAACAATGATGAGAATACAACAACAGTTATAAAGAAAAACAGTAGACGAAAGAATGATGAGGCTTGTGATTGTGACGACGCAAGATGACTAATAACAAATGACATAAAAAATGATAAACTATTAGAGAATGAGGCGTTATGAGGACAGTACAAAATAAGAGGAAGCACGAAATGGAAAAAAGGATGAATACACACGAGACCGAGACCATTAGACCATTAAGGCGCCTTCCAATGGGCATTACAAGGTCACCAAGTAATGTCCTGAACTCGGGACATAACAGGATGGGATATTACATGGCGAGTGAATATTTAGTATGCCAATAATTACCCGCAAACGAGGACTCCAATCCCGATGAGGTCAATTAAGTTGTTTGTGTCTGTTCTTTCTTCTTCTTTCTTTCTTTCTTTCTTTTCTTCCTCTTCTTTCTTTCTTTCTTTCTTTCTTCTCTTTCTTTTTCTTTCTTTCTTTCTTTCTTTCTTTCTCTTCTTTCTTTCTTTCTTCTTCTCTTTCTTTCTTTCTTTCTTTCTTTTTCTTTCTTTCTTCTTTCTTTTTCTTTCTTTCTATCTATATTTCTCTCTCTCTCTCTCTCTCTCTCTCTCTCTCTCTCTCTCTCTCTCTCTCTCTCTCTCTCTCTCTCTCTCTCTCTCTCTCTCTCTCTCTCTCTCTCCCCCCCCCCCTTCCCCCACTTTCCTCCTTTGTTTAGAGTTAATTCAGACGCTTTTCTTATCTCCATTAGTTTTTTAAAAGAAAGAGGTACGTGGAGGATGGAAAGGGGGGGAGGAAGAAGCAGGGGAGGGGAGGGGGAGGGAAGGGGAGGGGAGGGGAGGGGGGGGAGGGGAGGAGGGGGGCTAAAGAACGTGCCGCAAAACCTGAGGGGAATTGCCTTTGGTGGTTGTGATGAATGATGTATTTGTATAAACGCTTCCTTTATTGATCTGTTTGAGAAGTCAGGTTGTGTATGTGATGTAGTTTTTATATTTTTCTTAATTTTAACTTTTTTTTACGCCAAATTTTTGTATAGGAATATCTTTAAAAATTTTGATTGTGGTTTTTATTTACTTTTATTTATGTGAGTCACGATATTTTGTGTTGTAGTCTATAGTCTATTTTTTTAACGAGGCCAAAAATCTTGCCCCCTTGCTGCTTGCTTACTGACTGATATTTGATGCCAGGAGAAGGGAATACTACGCTTCTTCTAAATTTCAGCTGTATTTTATCACAGTTAACCATATTATCAGGTAAACAGAGGCATCATTTTAAGCATGAGACCTTAAGATAACATGGAATTTTTGCCTTGTTAAAAAAAATAGACTATAGTTGTTACCATATTGCGTTTTTTTCCCAGCAATTTTCTCTTCGTTTTCTTTACTATACCTCAGTCCCTCACACGTTTTTTTTTTCGTTTTTTCTAGCTCGCCTTTGTCGTTTATTTCATCTCCCACTCCAATCATCTTATCACTTTTCTCGGTTGGAGTCTTCTTTCCACTCCCCCAATCCTTCTATACCTCACTATCTCACTTATCTTTGCGTCTTTCTTATCATCTTCAGTGGTTCTTTTCTTTCTTTTTTTTTTTTTTTTTTTTTTACATTTGATATTTTCGCCCCTCTTGTCCCTCTTATTTATTCCCTTTCTCTTCTACTTACCGCGTTCCTTCCCCTTATTCAATAAACTCCTTTCTAAGCAGCTTCAGTAGGTCGCTAAATATGTCGAATTGCCAGATCAATAGCCTTTAAATATAGTGTCTATAAATCTTGTCTAATTGGATGTGTTTTTGAGGTCACTGTATTTCGCGGATTTTTATTAAGGATGACAAAGGAGTTACAAATAGCAATACATTTTTAGATCCCGACGATGCAGTTTGTGATGGTGGTTGATAGGATATGGTAATGAGAGAGAGAGAGAGAGAAAGAGAGAGAGAGAGAGAGAGAGAGAGAGAGGAGAGAGAGAGAGAGAGGAGAGAGAGAGAGAGGAGAGAGAGAGAGAGAGAGAGAGAGAGAGAGAGAGAGAGAGAGAGAGAGAGAGTGTTATATCAGTGGTTATGGAAACGTTTGCTTGTTCAATTACCTTAACACATTCCAGAGGGTCAAAGATGAAACGCTCTGTATGTGATCAATCAATCTAGTTTCACGTTGACTGGTTGCTTGTTTGGGGAAGTTCTTGTCTTGTTTTAATGTTATTCTAATTATAATCTTATGCTAGTCTTGTTTTAATGTTCAACCTAAACCACCACCATCACCACCACCACCACCACCAATCTTACTCAACCTCTATGGAAAAGTCTTGATTAGCAAACCTTCAGTCAACCCCAATGGCTCCATGACTCCAATCAGATCGTATCCTCTCTTTGGATACAGTAAAGTGGCAAGCAATCTCAATCCATCATCCAATATGCAAATCCAGAAAGAGTGTCAGTGTGTGTGTCTTGATTACACGGAGTCAAGGCAAGCCAAGCCAAGCCAAGCCACATAAGGTACAGGCGAGAAGGAACCAAATTATTAAAAAGTTTCCTGTCTATTACTAGCCTTATCCTCTATATTGATGTTCATTTCTGTCATTAATATACTTTGATTAGATTTGTAGTGTCGTATACTATTTACAGTTCCTATTTGGTTAACTATATTGGAAATTTAAATGTCCCAATCTACCCACTTTTTTCTCCTTACATCATAGGCGCTCTGATTGCATTTCCTTTTTGTTCATTACTACTGTTCTGTCAATGAGTTATAGCTGGATGGAAGGGCCTCTTGTTCCTCTTGTTCCTCTTGTTCCTCTTGCTCCCCCAGACACCCTCCTCGCCTTCAAGAGTTGGTGTTGATTTGTGCATAGGGTGTTGAGGCGCCGGGTGTTGGGAGGTTGTTGTAGGGTGCAGGGTGTTGTTGGTGTAGGGTGTTGGGAGGTTGTTGTTGGTGTAGGGTGTTGGGAGGGTGTGATCGCGGTACTGTTTTCTTTTAGGTTGGGAGGTTCTTGGGTGCGTCTGAAGGCTTTGTGGCTTTGTCCTTATTGCTGCTACAACGATGCCATTAGCTGCAGCCTTTGTGTGTGTGTGTGTGGTGTGGTGTGTGTGTGTGTGGTGTTGGTGTTGTGTGTTGTGTGTGTGTGTGTGTGTGTGTGTGTGTGTGTGTGTGTGTGTGTGTGTGTGTGTGTGTGTGTGTGTGTGTGTGTGTGTGTGTGTGTGTGTGTGTGTGTGTGTGTGTGTGTGTGTGTGTGTGTGTGTGTGTGTGTGTAAGAGAGAGAGAAAGAGAGAGAGTGGAAATAACAATATTAACTTTCAAATAGAATGGAAAATAGTTGGCAACGGTTGTGTGGAGAGGAAAGTTGAGAGGTATACACACACACACACACACACACACACACACACACACACACACACACACACACACACACACACACACACACACACACACACACACACACAAATAAATAACAAATATAAAACGTATTATAAAGAGTTCACATGAGTTTTGCAGAATAAGATTTTTTTTCTTCCTACCATTTTCTTTTCTTATAGCCTGGAAGTCCGGCCTCATTAAAACCAGCTCCATTTCATCTCTATCTTCTCTCTCTCTCTCTCTTCTCTCCTCTCTTCTCTCTCTCTCTCTCTCTCTCTCTCCTCTCTCTCTCTCTCCTCTCTCTCTCTCTCTCTCTCTCTCTCTCGTCAGATGATTCGCCAGATATCATTGATTACGTGGTCATGTGGCAAGGTCTGCGTCTGTCTGGCCTTACGAGGTCATTGGGGAGACAGGGACACTAGAACCGTCGAGACCTTAACTTTTATTATTTACTTCTTAATTGAGGCAAAACAGTTATTACACGATGTTGTTGTCTGGTGGTTCTTACTTCGAATCCCGCTTTTGCACGGATTTCGTGTGTTTAGTGTATCAGTGGAGCTGTAGTAACACAAAATTATTATTAACCCCTTCACGCCTAGATCATTCCTTTGCTGTATAAAATTGTTTGTTGTCGAGCCATAAAATAACGAAAGTAGCTGAATATACCAAATTAGTTAGTCGACAAGGATACTAAACATGTCATATCTATAAAATATTACTTATATTCATCAAAATTTTCTTATGATCGCTAAATTACAATGGAAATTACGTTCTAGGTCTCAAAGGGTTAAAGTGTGTAATGGAATATTTCGACCGTCTCTCTCACTCCCTCACTTCCTCCCAAACGTCAAGGCCCTTTAAATTAAGCTGTAACATGAAGGCTTCCGAACACCTCATGCAAAAAAACAAGTGAATTAAGTTTGCAATTAAATATCTGCGAGACATATTGCTCTCTGATATCATTGCAAAAGTTAAAAGATTTCACGCCATTCATCACAGACAGATGTTGTTAGGAATTTCGTGATATGCTTTGAACAATTTGTTATTAATAATGATGGTAATGGTTGCGCCACTACTGCTATCTTTTTTTTTTTTTTTTTTTTTTTTTTTCTACGTTGGAGCCTATAGCGCCTTTAGGTTATTATTATTTTTTGTTTTTCTTCTGTATTTGTTATGAAGTGTGTTTTATCCTTTTTAGCGATTTACTTAAGGACCAAATTCATACAAAGTTTACCGTCTATTGCTGGCCTTATGCTCTATGTGGATGTCTATTTTTTTTATTCATTAACATTTATTAGATTTTTTGTGATGTATACGATTTACGGTACCCATTTGATTAACTCTATTGAAAACTTAACATCACAATCTACCCAATTTTTCCCCTCTTACCTAATAAGGAGTGATTACATTTCCTCTTGTTCATGATTCGTCGTAAAAAAAAATCTATCCCAGTATCGTGCACATAAACGCTCTCCTACTTAATTATACCTGTCTTACACCTGTCTCACACCTGTCTTACACCTGTCTCACACCTGTCTTACACCTGTCTATCACCTGTCTATCATCGTTCGTCTAGTACTTCCTCTCCTTTGCTACCTGTCTGCCAAGCAAGGAATATTACACATAACAAGGGACATAACCTCCACTCTGAAATCCCATAACTTATTACTTCACTCACACTTCGCCACGTTACCTCTCCATCTGCCTCTACTTGCTGCTACCTGTCCCTCGTCTTAGTTATTATGAATGTAGTACAACTCTACACACTATTATATACCTACCTGGCTATCTGTATAAGGACTATTTTTACCTAACCTAACATATTTAACTGTCCATCAACATCTCTCATCCAGTTAATAAAGATGTAGTACAACTCTTTACGCATTTACACCTAACTCACCTGCTATATAAAGACTAGGCTATTATTATTCCTGTGATGTTTTTTCGCCAGAGTGTAGTGTTTACATGTCATTACCTGCCTCCCCTCGCGACCACCATGTCTCTCTCAACACCAAACATTTCCTTTTCAAGTCAACAAAAAAGTTTCGGACAAAACAGCCGCTTAAACGTTGGTTCCGTGTCGCTACTAAAACGTTTTGTTACACTTTACTTTGCCTTACCAGATGCGAAGGTGGGTGACTAAAGAATAAACGTTTTGATGAGCTGGGAAGGAAGATTTTATCGGTGTTATTTATTTTTTCTTGATGTCTGTGATGATTCCTGACATTTTTATGTAGGACGAAGGAAAACGCCACGAAAAAATAAACCTTAGATTAGAGAAAGATAAAAGGAAGAAGAAGGATAGAGAAGGAAGTGTCAAGTAAAAAATAACCTTAGATTAGAAAAGGATAGATAGGAAGGATAATGATATGTAAACCGACAAGAGTGAGAAGTTGAGTTAAAGGAGCAAACGGAGGAAACAATGACTTTTGATGAAATTAGGATTAGAAGGGAAAAAGTGAAAGGAGATATGGCGAAAAGAAGAATGATATGTGAAAGTGGAGGACCAGAGAAGAAATGAATGCATGAAGGAAAGGTACGCGTCCATAAGTGAAAAAAAAAATTGCTTCAGAGTCGGTTTCTTAAGAGGAAAGTGGAAAGTTGAAAGGATGATACGGGAAAAATTAGAGTAAAATGAAAGTAAATAAAGAAACACACACACACACACACACACACGGCAACAGAAAAAAAAAGAAGATACATGTGCATAGGAGAAACACAATATATAGAAAAATAGTTTGACAAATATAAAAAGTATAAAAAATTGAAAACTAAAATATTGAAAAAAGTTATCATGCACGAAATGTACCGAAAAAGACATGAATTTTCTTCTACATTTGCGTTTTCAACATTCGCATCAACTATTTCATGGATAACTTTAATAAAACAAAACCTGCAGACCTGAAACAATATTAGAGAAGAGTCCAAGGGCGGATACCAATTTACTTCTAATTGGTCTTGGCTGCGAGGATTAGGAGATAGAAAACGAGCGATAGTTTTTATTTTTTAATTTTTTTATAAAGCCTTAACTCCTACGTCAAGTCCTTCCAAAATTAATCAATATGTTTCTTAATACTTAGTTTCTTAACGATGCCGATATGAAGAATCAGGCTGCGTCTGTCAACTCGGCTCTTTTTTTTGTAATAAATTAAGGGCCAGAACTAGCAGAAAGAGTGCTTGAAATATATCTGAATCGTATGTAAATGTATGTAAATCGTTGCATGAATTTTCTATAAGATTTTAGTGCAAAACAGAAGAAATTGACTCCTTTAATCAGCAGGAATATAGAATGACCCGAAAGTGTTAGCATATGAATGGGTTGAGAGTGCACTGACCTTTGACCTTTGACCTTATCTCAACAAACTTCAGACCCTTCCTAAAGAATTTGCTTATAATTTATTTTATTTCAAACTTTGTGTTGAATATTTTTTTTCCACCCAAATTTGAACCTTTCTGAAACGCCAACTGTGTTTTAACATTTTCTTCTCTTTCATTATTGAGTTTATTTGTATAATTCTGCTTTTCTCTCTCGCATTATTTTTTGCATCTTTTCGGACCCGGCTG
>JACEEZ010020087.1:70000-75000 GCA_016584305.1 Chionoecetes opilio
TCTTTTTAACCTTCAGGCAGGATGTGTGTGACGGGCGTAAGTGTTGCGTTTCTTGCTTCTTGCTTCTTCCTGCCTTGTAATTTAATCTTGGCGTGCAAACTTGCATGTCAAATTATGTGTTGCCGCTTCAATTTGGTTGGCGCTTCTTTGAGCTTCGTGTCCTTGAAGGTGATAACTTTAGCTTGATATTCATGGATTCGTTGCGTTTTCTGTTGACTCTGAATTCTTTTTGTGATGTCAATTCTTTATTTGTGTTTTTTTATTCATTTCGTGTGGTTATCATCGTTGTCAATTTCCTGCCGTGTCAATTACTTTTTATGCTTGTTTTATTCCTCATTTTTATTCCTCCTGCAATGATAACAATTTTTATTTTTAATTTTTTAAATTTTTGACTTTTTCAACTTACCATGACACTCACAATCATTACAAATATTATCTTTTAACCTGTTTTTTCTCTTTAATTACAGGTGAGTGAGTTGTCGTGACCCATGACCTCCCTCCCTATTCTATGACCTCGTAACGTGAGTACATTTATTTTTCTTTGTTTATTTTATCATGTTTACTGTAGCCTATGTACACAATTTAAGAGAATTTTAAAATTTAAGAATATTTAAAGCAAAATTTGAAGAACATTTTGTAATTTTCGTACTGTGTAATTATTTTGTACATACGTATCATGTATAACGTATTTTCTTGTCACGATGTATGAGGAAGTTCCATTTTTGTTCTGTATCTATATATTAGTACATAGAGAGCAATGGTGAGTTTAATTTTTTTTTTTTTTTTTTTTTATATCACAAAGGACTGGCCAAGGACTATACATATCTCCCTCATATGCTAAGCCATTCAAACTTGTTAATGGGTTTAATTCATGACATATTTGATATATTCACGACAGTATTGTGCTGGAGTATTGCAAGACAAGGAAGAGGAAGTGTCGTGTGGCAGCTGCCTTGTTAATGATGATAAATTTGAGACCTTTGAGTGGTGCAAGATATATTATTGTGGATTACACCTTTTCACTCTCAAATTAAAACAACTGAACTTCAAATTTAAACAACTGAACTTCAAATTAAAACAACTGAACTTCAAATTAAAACAAGTGAATCTCAAATTAAAACAATTGAAGTTTAAATAAAACAACTGATGTTTAAATTTAAACAACTAAAGTTTAAATTAAATCAACTGCAGTTTATATTAAAACAACTGAAGTTTAAATTTAAAATAAGGGAAACAATTATTTATGAAAAGATATACCATTCTTTAAAATATTTTTACACAGCATACTACATAGATAAAGCAACACAGGATGAAGTAACGTATAGCTATTCCGTGTATGTTAGTACACATACTGTAGTTATACAAAAGAAAACAAATGCTACATTTTTGGTACTCAAAAATTTTGGCACTCAAAATTTTTTGGCACAAAATATTTTGGCACTCAAAATTGTTTGGCACAAAATGTTTTTGGCACTCAAAAAATGTTGGCACTCAAAAATTTTAGTCACTAAAAAAATTTAGTTTGATTTAAAAAAAAATTGAGTGCCAAAATTTCTTGAGTGCCAAAAAATGTTGAATTGCAAAAAAATTTTGACTGCCAAAAAAATGTGAGTGCCAAAAATGTAACCTTTGTTTTCTTTTATATAACTACAGTATGTGTACTAACACACACGGAATAACTATACGTTACTTCATCCTGTGTTGCTTTATCTATGTAGTATGCTGTGTAAAAATATTTAAAAGAATGGTATATCTTCTCATAAATAATTTTTTCCCTCTCTTCCCTTTGCTGGACAGCACTCTGGTAAAGATAAGAAAAAGTTTACAGGAAGAAACATGTTATTTTTCTGGGGGTTTTCATAATACACCTTTTCACTCCCAAATTAGAACAACAGAACTTCAAAATAAAACAAATGAATTTCAAAATATGATAGATAAATTTTTTCTTTTAATTTGAAGGTCAATTATTTAATTTAAAGTTCAGTTATTTTAATTGAAGTTCAGCTATTTTAATTTGAACTTCAGTTGTTGTAATATAAACTTCATTTGTTTGAATTTAAACTTCAGTTGTTTTAATTTAAACTTCAGTTGTTTTAATTTGAGATTCACTTGTTTTAATTTGAAGTTCAGTTGTTTTACTTTGAAGTTCAGTTATTTTAATTTGAGACTGAAAAGGTGTAGTCTTATCAAAGTAACATAATTTTAGTGTTACATCAAAGTGTTTCGTGGACTAGTGTTATCAAAGGGCACATCATTGGAGTGTTATATTGATACATTGTGGTAGTGTTGCGTGTATAGGGTTGCATAGAGTGTTATTCGCGGGTGTTAGCTCTTATGATTTATGGTGGACAGTTTATCGCCGCTTACTTACATAGGGCAATGCAGTGTGTTGCAAGGCTTGATATGTTGCCTGGATGATGCGATTATAAGGACACATGCCGGGGAATGTACCATCATTCGCGGGTGTGCTGTTATTCGCGGGTGTGCTGTTATTCGCGGGTGTGCTGTTATTCGCGGGTGTGCTGTTATTCGCGGGTGTGCTGTCATTCGCGGGTGTGCTGTTATTCGCGGGTGTGCTGTCATTCGCGGGTGTGCTGTTATTCGCGGGTGTGCTGTCATTCGCGGGTGTGCTGTTATTCGCGGGTGTGCTGTTATTCGCGGGTGTGCTGTCATTCGCGGTGTGCTGTTATTCGCGGGTGTGCTGTTATTCGCGGGTGTGCTGTTATTCGCGGGTGTGCTGTCATTCGCGGGTGTGCTGTTATTCGCGGGTGTGCTGTTATTCGCGGGTGTGCTGTTATTCGCGGGTGTGCTGTCATTCGCGGGTGTGCTGTTATTCGCGGGTGTGCTGTTATTCGCGGGTGTGCTGTTATTCGCGGGTGTGCTGTTATTCGCGGGTGTGCTGTCATTCGCGGGTGTGCTGTTATTCGCGGGTGTGCTGTCATTCGCGGGTGTGCTGTTATTCGCGTTTGTGCTGTCATTCGCGTTTGTGCTGTCATTCGCGGGTGTGCTGTCATTCGCGGGGTTTGTGCTGTTATTCGCGGGTGTACTGTTATTCGCGGGTGTGCTGTTATTCGCGGGTGTGCTGTATTTGCGGTGTGCTGTGTATTCGCGGGTGTGCTGTTATTCGCGGGTGTGCTGTCATTCGCGGGTGTGCTGTTATTCGCGGTGTGCTGTCATTCGCGGTGTGCTGTTATTCGCGGGTGTGCTGTCATTCGCGGGTGTGCTGTTATTCGCGGTTGTGCTGTCATTCGCGGGTGTGCTGTTATTCGCGGGTGTGCTGTCATTCGCGGTGTGCTGTTATTCGCGGGTGTGCTGTCATTCGCGGGTGTGCTGTTATTCGCGGTGTGCTGTATTCGCGGGTGTGCTGTATTCGCGGGTGTGCTGTCATTCGCGGGTGTGCTGTCATTCGCGGTGTGCTGTTATTCGCGTTGTGCTGTCATTTGCGGCGGTGTGTGCTTGTTTATTCGCGGGTGTGCTGTATTCGCGGGTGTTGTTTCGTGGTCATTCGCGGGCTGTTGTGCTGTCATTCGCGGGTGTGCTGTCATTCGCGGGGTGTGCTGTCATTCGCGGGTGTGCTGTCATTCGGGGTGTGCTGTTATTCGCGGGTGTGCGTCATTCGCGGGTGTACCATCATTCGCGGGTGTACCATCATTCGCGGGTGTACCATCATTCGCGGGTGTACCATCATTCGCGGGTGTGTCATTCGCGGTGCTTCATTCGGTCCTCATTTGCGGGTGTGCGTCATTCGCGGGTGTACATCATTTGCGGGTTGTATCCATTTCGTTCGCGTTTTGCATCATTCGCGGTGTACTATCATTCGCGGGTTGTATCATCATTCGCGGGTGTGTGTCATTCGCGTGGGCCCTTTTATTCGTGGGTGTGCTGTCATCGCGTGTTGTGTGTCATTCGCGGTGTGTGCATCATTCGCAGTGCGTTGTCATTCGCGGGTGTGTGTTTCGCGGGTGTGCCATCCTTTGCGGGTGTGCTGTCATTCATTGTGCTGTCATTCGCGGGTGTGCAGTCATTCGCAAGTGCATTGTCATTCGCGGGTGTGCTGTCATTCGCGGGTGTGTCGTCATTCGCGGGTGTGCAGTCATTCGCAAGTGCATTGTCATTCGCGGGTGTGCTGTCATTCGCGGGTGTGCTCATCGTTGCTGCGGGTGTGCGTCATTCGCAGTGCATGTATTCGCGGGTGTGCTGTCATCGCGGGTGTTGTGTCATTCGCGGTGTGGTCATTCGCGGGTGTGTGCATTCGTGGGGGTTAATCGGGGTGGTGTCATTCGGGGTCAATTGTACATCATGCTGTTACCCTCGTTACATTTGGGGTAATCACCGGTAATCGCGGGGGACTCATGACTCACTTCGTGCATATTGGGCTTCTTTTTCGCGGTATATATAGGCTTCCACACCGCGTACCACACCACCACATCCGGGGCCACCAACACATCACAGTGACCATCACGCACACATCAATGCGGGACCAACCCACACGCGGTGGTACACGCAGTGCATTCACGTGGCGCAACACTACGCACACATGGCAGCATCCACACACACGCAACTCATCCACACATTCTACAAGCACGCACACACGCACACACACCACCACACACACACACCCACACGCACAGACACACATGCGCATTGATAGCGTGTGATTCAACTTGGGTTTGGATGCACGGTGGTGATGGTTGGGGGGAGTGGAGGTGGTGGTAGTAGGCATGTAAAGGTATCGTTTGGTGGTGGGTAGCGACTGATGTTATTGGATGGTGGGTAGATATGGGTCATACACAGACCCACATCCACACACAACACAACACACAAAGGCAACCCACCACCCTAATCCACCAAACACGCAGCCCACAAGAACCCGACCTAAAAACAACCAAACCACAGACACCCACATCACACACACACTAACCCACCCAAACATTCCCCATAAATTGAAAGGTCAGATTCAAGCTTGGGTTTGGATGGAAGGTGGTGATGGTACTGGTGGT
>JACEEZ010020087.1:82500-107500 GCA_016584305.1 Chionoecetes opilio
ACAACCACACACACCACACACCACAACACACACACACACCACACACACACCACACACACACACACACACACACACACACACACACCACACACACACACACACACACACACACACACACACACACACACACACACACACACACACACACACACACACACACACACACACACAAACACGTGCCAAGTACAAGACAGAAACAACATATGAAAGTTATCATTGTTTGCTCAAGTCTTCATTTAATCAAGCTTCCACTTCTGAAGGTTATATTTAGCTCCAGTACAAATAATTCTTAGGCTGTTTTGTTTCTTGACTTTCTTCCACCTCCTTCTCCTCCACACTGTTCCTACCTACACATACACATACACAGTAGAGTTGGAGGTACATAAATACATTATCCAGTACTTCCCTGTATTGCAGAGCTGGGCACTAAATACATTGAATGTATTTAAATACTAAATACAAAATACATGTGAGAAATTTATTTAAATACTAAATACTAAATACATTTTACGAATGTATTTAAATACTAAATACTAAATACATCAATTGTATTTAAATACATTTGTAAATACATTTTAAATACACATAAATTTTAACATGTTCGAAAAAAATGGATTTCCTTAGATTTTGGGTTTCCTTAGAAATTTCCTTCTCAGGCCTAAATTTCCTATAAGCAAGAACATTTCCTTGAAAGTGGAAACACTGGTTCACTGTAACATCAGGGTTGCT
Source organism: Chionoecetes opilio (assembly GCA_016584305.1). Taxonomy (NCBI): domain Eukaryota; kingdom Metazoa; phylum Arthropoda; class Malacostraca; order Decapoda; family Majidae; genus Chionoecetes; species Chionoecetes opilio. The sequence goes on from JACEEZ010020087.1 coordinate 83,230, forward strand.
TGATAGTTGGGCGGGTTTATGGTCAAATTAACTGATAAAAAAGTATTTACATTTTTATATTATGAGTATTTAAATACAATGTATTTAAATACTCATAAAAGTATTTAAATACTGTATTCAAATACATGACAACCAACGTATTTATAAATATATCTCTAAATACACAAATGTATTTAAATATGTATTTAAATACAAATGTATTTAAATACTGCCCAGCTCTGAGGCCCTATATATGTACTTCTCATAAATGTTCATGTTTTCAGTACAGTATGTTTTCTCTTCTATTCTGGTTAGCTTCGGCTGGAGGGAGTGGTGGATGGGGAGGAGCCTTCACCTATACTGTCCTGTCCCTTGTTCTCTAAGGTTAATCGATGTAATGCATTCAGACAGTAGTCTAGTGATGCCTAGTGTGCTTGTTGCTTTACGATGCTTCCTGTGTATTCCTTTGTATTTCTTTGTATTTTACCTCCTCCTCCTCCTCCTCCTCCTCCTCCTCCTCCTCCTCCTCCTCCTCCTCCTCCTCCTCCTCCTCCTCCTCCTCCTCCTCCTCTTCCTCCTCCTCCTACTACTACTCCTCTTCCACCTCCTCCTCCTCCTCCTCCTTGATATATTTTACCTTCCATCCCCACAACACACTTATACCTTAACCTAATGCCTCATTCCTTTGCAAACACCAGAAGTATGTATGCCAGACACCTCAGCCCTGCTCTGTCTATACCACAACTTAGCGCATCAGCCTCGCTCCCTGTGCTTCATTGGGCTAAACCTCGCCATCCACACACGCTATCTCACCTCACACACTCCGGCCTCGGTATTCTGTTCACCCTCGCAGTGTCACCAACCCCTCCCCACGCACGCTCCCGCTCCCTGAGGCTTCCAGATACAGATTGAAGCTCTTTTTTATTATTTATTTCATGAAAACGCTAGTCATGGAATGCGTGTGGCCTCTGTGAAGATAAGGGAAGTCGATATAAAAAAATTGTGTTGTGTATGTTACGACACTAAATCTTAAGAACAGACAAAAAATAAGCAAAAACACATTGTCGTATAAGTATAAAGGTACACGACTTTAAAATATATATATTGACAGACACTAGAAATATAAAAAAGACTAAAGAAATTGTAGTATAAATATGAAGGTACGCGACTCAAAATAAATGAAATGAAAGAAAACTTAAAATCTTATCATTCTTAACCCCTTGAGGACCAGAACGTAATTTTCATTGTAATTTGAATATACCATTCGACGATTTTAATAGACATAAGCAATATTTTATAGATATGACTTGTTTTGTATCCTTGTCCACTAGCTGATTTGGTATATTACGTCATTTTTCGTAATTTTATGGCCAACAGCAGAAGATTTTATGATTTTTATATAGCAAAGGAAAGACTTGGGCGTGAAGGGGTTAATAGATACAAGTTGAAAAAAAGAGATAATTAAAGCGAGTAAACATTTAGTCATTCGTAGCGGACACAAGAAGGAAAATATGATAGAAAGAAATAAGAGGAAAACCAAACATTATTCGGGCTTTTTGTTACCTCTTTTTTTTTTGCCCTTGGCCAGTCCTTTGTGATGTAAAAAAAAAATCATGGTACGAGTCTCACAGGACACCACCATCTTTGCCATCTGCCCACCACCTCTTAGCCACCTGCCCACCATCACCTTTACCATCTGCCCATCACCACTTTGCCATCTGCCCACCACCTTTACCATCTGCCCACCACCTCTTAGCCATCTGCCCACCACCACTTTACCATCTGCCCACCACCTTTATCATCTGCCCATCACCTTTTAGCCACCTGCCCACCACCACCTTTACCATCTGCCCACCACCACTTTTACCATATGCCCACCACCTCTTTACCATCTGCCCATCACCACTTTGCCATCTGCCCACCACCTCTTTGCCATCTGCCCACCACCACTTTACCATCTGCCCACCACCTTCACCATCTGCCCACCATCACCTTTACCATCACCATGTGTCAGGATTAGCACCTGTAAAGTGGGTGTTTTGAGTGGCCTTTCATCACCTAGCGGGCCATGGGAACAGCTTCTTACAGGGCCATCATTCACCCGTTATGGCCCATCACATTAGCATTGGTCCGCGTGAATGGCATCGCAAAGAGACCCCTTCATACCTGCTTATTGATGAAGTGTCCCCAGGTGCTGGCTAGTAGGTGTTGGTGTTGGTGTTTACTCCACTAAGATGTAGTTTTGTAGTGTGTGTGTGTGTGTGTGTGTGTGTGTGTGTGTGTGTGTGTGTGTGTGTGTGTGTGTGTGTGTGTGTGTGTGTGTGTGTGTGTGTGTCCCATTTGTGTGTGTCTTTCTTTCTGTCTGTGTATGTCTGTCTGTCTGTCTCTCTGTCTGCGCGTCTCTCTCTGCCTGTCTGTCTCTATCTGTCTGTCTGTCTTTCTCTCTCTCTCTCTCCTCTCTCTCTCTCTCTCTCTCTCTCTCTCTCTCGACCTATATGAGCCACCTTACTGCCATTATTTCCACCACCACCACCACCACCACCACCACCACCACCACCGCACTATTCCATTAACTGATGATGTGTTTGCAGATAGTGTAGTGGGAGGAACGGAGCAACAGGTGGTTATTTGCATCAACTTAAAGTTCCAACGATGTAACTAATGCAAGTAGGATTTCTTAAAGAGAGTAATTTTACATATTTCATATTTCAATTTATCAAACTGAGTTAAGAAACAAACGTATTTATATATTTTAAGTGTGTGTACTACTGAATATTTTTTTGACGTGGTATTCTTTTGTAGGGAGTCTCGTTTTTTTCTTTAATATTAGTTATGTAGTTTAATTTGACGAGGCATTCAGAGTAGTTATTCAAGTATAAAGACTTTTTTTCTTTAATATTAGCTATGTATTTTAATTTGACGAGGCATTCAGAGTAGTTATTCAAGTATAAATAATTTTTTTCTTTAATTTTAGCTATGTATTTTAATTTGACGAGGCATTCAGAGTAGTTATTCAAGTATAAAGACTTTTTTTCTTTAATATTAGCTATGTATTTTAATTTGACGAGGCATTTCAGAGGAGTTATTCAGGTATAAAGATTTTGCTGTTATATGTTGTGTGTTGCGTTGTGCTTTCAGTCTAAAACATGAAGAAAATGAGGAAGTCCTGAAAGAAAGTGCAGCGAGGCGGAAGCAAGAACATACATGCACGAGAACCAAATAACTCCACACCAACACACACACACACACACACACAACACACACACACACACACACACACACCACACACACACACACACACACACACACACACACACCACACACACACACACACACCACACACACACACACACACCACACACACACACACACACACACACACACACACACACACACACACACACACACACACACACACACACACACACACACACACACACACACACACACACACACACACACACACACACACACACACACACACACACACACACACACACACACACACACACACACACACACACACACACACACACACACACACCACACACACACACACACACACACACACACACATACATACATACACACACACACACACACACACACACACACACACACACACACACACACACACACACACACACACACACACATACACACACACACACACACACACACACATACACATACACACATACATACATACACACTTACACACACACACACACACACACACACACACACACACACACACACACACACACACACACACACACACACACACACATATACACACATACATACATACACACTTACACACACACACACACACACACACACACACACACACACACACACACACACACACACGAACATTACTTAAACGTTACCAGAACACATTTAGAACAGTCACGCAGGCCTTGTACAGTATCTCCTTCATAACCTGTGCATGCTAAAACTTCCTACCTCCTCACACCAAAACGAAAAAAAACATGTCTTCATTAATTTTTTTTTTATTGTTTTACTCGTCACTGCAACGAAAAAGAAGTGATAATAACCCTCATGTCTATATTTAGATTTTTTTTTATTACCTTTCTCCTCACTTTAACAAAAAAGTTCATGTCTATAATTTTTGTATTTCCTTTCTCCTCACGAAAACAAAAACAAAGATAAGTCACGTCTACATTTTTGTTTATTTCCTTCCTCCTCACTAAAACGAAAAAAAAAATGACCCTCATGTCTACATTTTAATTTTTTTAATATTTTTTTCTCACTGAACTAAAAAAAAAAAAAACCAACGTCTACATTTTTATTTTTTTATTTCCTTCCTCCTCAGTGAAACTTAAAAGAAAATATAAACAACGTCTACCGTAGATAACAGTCAAGTCGCCAGGACAACGTTTCTTTGTTATTTACAGACGTCTGGTGGCGTTAATACCTACATTTGTACATCCATGATTTCAGGAAAGTTAGAAGGGGCTATCTGGAAAGTCTGTGTCATTTTGTGTCTTCATCTGTGTCATTTTAGGGCTATAAATGAACAAATTACAAAAATAAAACCGAGTGGCGACCTTGCTATACCTACTACAGTAAAGTCGCCAGCTAGTATTTTAACCCAACAGTTGAGTCGCCACTCTGGGGAATTCAGGGAAATTAGAGGTAAAGTAAAACTAGTCTCTATATATATTAGCTGCGGAAGATGCTTGGATATATAAAAATTCCTCTGCCAACGTGAAAGCAAATTCTATTCAAGTTTGAAAGATCTTGCAAGTCTTGTGTCCTGTCGCCCGAAAGGTGATGAGCTACTGTCTGTCGTCGCGCCAAAAAAAACTTGAGAAGCAAAATGCGCAACAGTTATACTTGCAGATACAAAGCATAAAACAACGCTGAAACAGGTTAGATTATACAGTCATGATATAAACTACTGTGTAACATCTGCAATGGCACATAAAAATCAGTAGTGATGCTATAATTCATAATATTTGGCGGCTGGCGACATGACTGCAGGTGGCGACTTGACTGATATCTACGGTACATGTTGATTTTTTTTATTTCCTTTGTCTTCACTGAAACTAAAAATTAAAAAAAGCCCCATGTCTACATTTTGATTTTTTTTTATCTTCCTCACTGAAAAAAACCACCATGTCTACATAATGATTTTTTTTTTTAATTTCCTCCCTCCTCATTAAAACTAAAAAATAGAAAAATAATAACCTAGTCTACATTTTTTTTGTTTCATTTCTTTTCATACCATTTCATTGAATCAGTTAGTCTGCCTCTGAGAGATAGGAACTATTTCTTTTCGGTCATTCGCGTCAGTGGCAGGTCAGTCTGGTGTAAATTTTGGTGAAATATGTGTTTCACGTTTAAAGCGAAGTTTATGCACTACTAAACGAAGATGTAGGTGGTGTATGAAACAGTTTAGGGGTTATAAGATTGATAAGATGGCTATGATCTACGATTTACTTGCGATTTACGTACGATATACTTAAGATTTATGTGTTCTTGTCGTATTTGTTTTTAGGGTTGCTTCTTTGTCTTCATTTTCTTTATCGTTCTCATTTTTACTTCTATTTTTATTTTATTTCGTGTTCCTTCTCTTCCTCGAACCTCATTTTTATCATTCTTGTTTATATCTTAAGTTTTCTTTGTCCTAGCTCTTGTCTTTGATCTCCTCCTCCTCCTCCTCCTCCTCCTCCTCCTCCTCCTCCTCCTCCTCTTCCTCCTCCTCCTCTTCCTCTTCCTCTTCCTCTCTCTTCTCCTTTCTCCTCCTCCTCCCTCCTCCTCCTCCCCTCCCCTCCTCCTCCCCCTCCTCCTCCTCCTCCTCTCCCATATTGCCAACTCTTTGTGCCAGTTATCTTTCTGCCTTCTATCTGGTTTCATTTAACTTTTCTTTCCTCTCTTCTTCCTTCTCTTCCTTCCATATGTTTTCTTTTGTCCTTGCTTTTCCTCCTCTTTCTATAAAAATTTTCGTTTCTTTCTCTCTTTTGTTATCTGGATTTTCCTTCCTTCTCTTATTATAACCTTGATAAAGTTGTCTTCCTTCTCTTCTTCCTTTTTCTTCCTTCCCTTCTCTTCCTTCCCTTCTCTTCCTTCCTTCTCTTCCTTCTCTTCCTTCCTTCTCTTCTTCCCTTCTCTTCCTTGCCTTCTCTTCCTTCCCTCCTCTTCTTTCCCTTCCTTCTCTTCCTTCCTTCTCTTCCTTCCCTCCTCTTCTTTCCTTCTCTTCCTTCTCTTCCTTCCTTCTCCTTCCCTTCTCTTCCTTGCCTTCCTTCTCTTCCTTCCTTCTCTTCCTTCCCTTCCTTCCCTTCCTTCCTTCCCTTCCTTCCCTTCATTTCCTTCTCTTCCTTGCCTTTCTTCTCTTCCTTCCCTTCCTTCCCTTCCTTCGTTCCCTTCCTTCTCTTCCTTCCTTCTCTTCTTCCCTTCTCTTCCTTCCCTTCCTTCTCTTCCTTCCTTCTCTTCCTTCCCTTTCTTCTCTTCCTTCCTTCCCTTCCTTCTCTTCCTTCTTTTCTTCCTTCTCTTATTATACCCTTGATAAAATTTTCTTAGTTTTCACATTTTCTGGTTTCTAAACTTCCCGTCTTTCATTTTTAACCGTGTTTTCTTTTTTACCTTTTTTTGTCTTTTGTCTTTCTTGCCTTTTGTCTTTGCTTCTTGCTTTGCTTTCTCTTGCCTCACTTTTGTTTTTCTTTTTTTTACGTATAAGTTGCTTTCTTCACCCGAATTAGGTTAGATATTGTTGTCTTTTTACTTGTTTTTTGAGATGCTGACACACACTCTCTCTCTCTCTCTCTCTCTCTCTCTCTCTCTCTCTCTCTCTCTCTCTCTCTCTCTCTCTCTCTCTCTCTCTCTCTCTCTCTCTCTCTCTCTCTCTCTCTCTCTCTCTCTCTCTCTCTCTCTCTCTCTCTCTCTCTCTCTCTCTCTCTCTCTCTCTCTCTCTCTCTCTCCTCTCTCTTCTCTCTCTCTCTCTCTCTCTCTCTCTCTCTCTCTCTCTCTCTCTGTCTCTCGTCTCTCTCTCTCTCTCACTCTCTCTGTTATACAAACAATCCTCTCGTTTCTTTCTTCTTCCACTCCCTCTCTCTCTCTCTGTCTCTCTCCTCTCTCTCTCTCTCTCTGTCTCTCTCTCTCTCTCTCTCTCTCTCTTCTCTCTCTCTCTCTCTCTCTCTCTCTCTCTCTCTCTCTCTCTCTCTCTCTCTTCTCTCTCTCTCTCTCTCTCTCTCTCTCTCTCTCTCTCTCTCTCTCTCTCTCTCTCTTCTCTCTCTCTCTCTCCTCTCTCTCTCTCTCTCTCTCTCTCTCTCTCTCTCTCTCTCTCTCTCTCTCTCTCTCTCTCTCTCCCCCCCCCCTTTCTCACCTTCCTCCTTCACATCTTACTTCCTCCTTCTTTACCTCCTCCACTTCCTCCTCTCCCGCCTCTCTCGCCTCTTCCTCCCTGCTGCTCTAAGGGGAATATCTGTGGCTCACATTTAAGGTTGTTACAATAGAGGCTGAAAGGACTCTCCTGGGTGTGTGTATTTATCGTTGTCAAGTTGAGATGAAAGATATGGTGGAGTGGTGCTTGTGTGTGTGTTGAGGGGGGAGAAGAAATGATGGTATTTAATTTTCTTCGTATGACGGTACTTCTTTCGTCTTCCTCTTTATTTATAGCATATTGAGTCGTGTCTGTCTCAACCAAATCTTTATCTTTTTCTTTTACATCATATGCGCATATTTTGAAGGTCAAAATGCCGTACGATAGCCATCAGGCCACAAAATAATGTAGGTCACCGCCGCGGAGTTTCGGGTTCAAATGAAAGGCCTTGATCTAGTATTTTTTTAGTATTTTATACATGTTTTATGTAACTCATAGTTTTTAAGTTATTAACCCCTTGAGGCCCAAACCGTATATTTACTTAGTAATTTGGCGACCATGATAGTAAATTTTAATGAATATAAGCAATATTTTATAGATATGACCTGCTTAGTATCCTTGTCCACTAGCTAATCTGGTATATTAAGTTAGTTTTCGTAACTTTATGGCTATCAACAGACGATTTTATATAGAAAAGGAAAGATCTGGGCGTGAAAGGGTTAAGGAAAATGTGATTTAAAAAAAACTTTTAGCGAGATACCCTACCAGTTCCATCTCCCTCCCTCCCTCCCTCCCTCCCTCCCTCCCTCCCTCCCTCCCTCCCTACCTGTATGGCCGAATGCCCTGGCTTGCACATGCTAATTCATAACCAACACTCGCACGGGGTCCGCTTGTGCCAATTTACCGCATGATTCACACCTGCACGTTCCTCGCAGCTTGATTACTTGCATCCCTCGCCTCTTATAACACACACCTGACGACACTCCAGGGCGCTCCATAGACACACACGGGTACTAAATATCGTGAATAATTTCCAAAGCTCTGCCCTGTAAATTCAAGAAAGGCACTACGTAGTTATTAGGCCATGTATTGATATAGATAATAGTAAGGGAAGTTTGTTATCATATGAATTAAAATCTATAGCTGTGGGAAGTTCTCCATTTCATTTTGTAGTTAGGTTTTTTGGGGGGATTCAGGTTTTTTGGGGGGATTCATGTTAGTTTTTTTCTGGTGATTTTAATGAAAAGCGTACTGTGAGGATTTGCGTGACGAGAAAAAAATAATGTAATGAAAAAAAAATGAAAAAGTTCCACAAAAATACTGGTGTGTGGTTAATCTCGTGGCTTTAGTGTGTTTTATGCCTTAGGTAAATACGCTTGTTAGTTCAACTCACGCGCGTAATCCTGTAACACACACACACACACACACACACACACACACACACACACACACACACACACACACACACACACACACACACACACACACACACACACACACACACACACACACACACAGTAATTACAACCACACAACAAGTCTAGCAACCTGTCACGCATTGTCTGCCTTGTTTTTGCTTTTATTGGTGTTGTGACAAGTTTCCGACAGCGACTTATTGAGCGAACACCATTGACGGCGTGACAGTGAGAAACAAAGAGACCATTTCGCTACCTTGACATGAAGAGGTAGTAACTCAATAAGGTAACGCAGCGCAAGGTAAACAGTTGCAACATAAAACAGGGAAAATAGAGGTGTGATGGGGGAAGGGAAGGTATTATAACCACCTTGGATAGGGGAAGGGAAGGTATTATAACCACCTGTGATATGGGAAGAGAGGGTAATTTAACCACCTGTGATAGGGGAAGGGAAGGTAGTTTAACCACCTGTGATAGGGGAAGAGAAGGTATTATAACCACCTGTGATATGGGAAGAGAGGGTAATTTAAACACCTGTGATAGGGGAAGGGAAGGTATTATAACCACCTGTGATAGGGGAAGAGAAGGTAATTTAACCACCTGTGATAGGGGAAGGGAAGGTATTTTAACCACCTGTGATAGGGGAAGGGAAGGTATTATAACCACCTGTGATAGGGGAAGGGAAGGTATTATAACCACCTGTGATATGGGAAGAGAGGGTAATTTAACCACCTGTGATAGGGGAAGAGAAGGTATTATAACCACCTGTGATAGGGGAAGAGAAGGTATTATAACCACCTGTGATAGGGGAAGAGAAGGTATTATAACCACCTGTGATAGGGGAAGAGAAGGTATTTTAACCACCTGTGATAGGGGAACAGAAGGTAATTTAACCACCTGTGATAGGGGAAGGGCAGGTATTATAACCACCTGTGATAGGGGAAGAGAGAGTAATTTAACCACCTGTGATAGGGGAAGGGAAGATATTATAACCACCTGTGATAGGGGAAGAGAAGATAGTTTAACCACCTGTGATAAGGGAAGGGAAGGTATTATAACCACCTGTGATAGGGGAAGAGAAGGTATTATAACCACCTGTGATAGGGGAAGTGAAGGTAATTTAACCACCTGTGATAGGGGAAGAGAAGGTAATTTAACCACCTGTGATGGGGGAAGAGAAGGTAATTTAACCACCTGTGATAGGGGAAGAGAAGGTAATTTAACCACCTGTGATAGGGGAAGAGAAGGTAATTTAACCACCTGTGATAGGGGAAGAGAAGGTAATTTAACCACCTGTGATAGGGGAAGAGAAGGTAATTTAACCACCTGTGATAGGGGAAGAGAAGGTAATTTAACCACCTGTGATAAGGGATGGGAAGGTAATTTAACCACCTGTGATAGGGGAAGAGAAGGTAATTTAACCACCTGTGATAGGGGAAGAGAAGGTAATTTAACCACCTGTGATAGGGGAAGAGAAGGTAATTTAACCACCTGTGATAGGGGAAGAGAAGGTATTATAACCACCTGTGATAGGGGAAGGGAAGGTATTATAACCACCTGTGATAGGGGAAGGGAAGGTATTATAACCACCTGTGATAGGGGAAGAGAAGATATTTTTTACCATATGTGACCTCAGATATACAGGTAACTTAACAGGTGACAATAAATAATTAAATGAAAGTAACATTAATTGCTAAAGTGACGCGTGAAACAGGGAAAATAACAGCTGTAATAGGGAAAGATAAGGTAATTTAACCATTTGTGAGCTCAGATATACAGATAACTTAACTGATGTAATGACTAGTGAGTAACAATAAGTAATTAAATTAAAGTAAGTAACATTGCTAAAGTGACGCGTAACACCAGGTAATGGAGTAATATTGATGTAGTTTCAGCATGTAGTATGATACACGTCACATAAACGGTGCTTTTGTTGTTAAAAATAAAATGTAATTGCACAGCCTCTCTATTGAACGCTAAAACAATTTGGTGCAGCAAAGAGATTTACTGATGACATCGAACTCGATCTGGATAATTGAAAAAATATATAACATTGACAAATTGTTCCATTGCACTTAAAAATAATGTGGTGGACTGACATTCTATATAACAGTTTGATTAGTCGGAGCTTTTGCTTAACGATTTGTCAGTACTTTTTTAATTTTTTTCAATATGCAGTTTTCACTTCAATTTTTTAGGGAGTCAACTTTTCCATCACATTAATCATCAGTTATCTGTCTCCATTATATATAACAGTTGTTACTATCTTTCTATCAATTCCATTATTTTGTATTATTCTACTGTATTACATTTTCATCAGTCTCTACCATAGATATACAGATACATACACGAAACATATATTATATACACGCATTTAGTAATATGATCTCTAATTAACTATCAACTACACATACGTTTCCATCATCCTCTTCAATTCAAACAAGCGGTCCTCAGCTTTTCATTTTTTTTATTTAACTTCACAAAGGACTGGCCAAAGGCAAAATACAAAGGAGTAACAAAAAACCCGATTTAGTTGCCGATTTAGTTGCCAGTCCCTATAATGAAAGAGAGTAGTAAGATAGAGAAGAAAGAGAGAGACAGTAAGAGAAGAGAGCTAAAGCCAAACACCCAGAAATCAACCACCTGTGTCATTGATGCTACTATAGGTACTGTAGATCAAACACAGGCGTCTCCCTTTCCCCCTCTTACCTGTACACTAACACGAGTACCTGCCTACTAATTAATTACCTATGGATGCTGCTCTGCCACATCACCTCCAACGCTCAACCTTATTTTTGTTACCTTTATCTGTATTACCTTTATTTTGATTACCATTATTTGTATTACCTTAATTTTGCTTACCTTATTTTAATTACCACCTTAATTTTGTTAGATTTTGATATTATTATTGTTTTATTATTGTTATCCTTCAACCTTACCTTCACATCAGCCACCACCTGCCGCGGCTTTTCCTCCTCCTCCTCCTCCTCCTCCTCCTCCTCCTCCTCCTCCTCCTCCTCCTCCTCCTCCTCCTCCTCCTTTGGGCAGCGCGTGTGTCCTCAGCCTTAAGACCAGCTTTACGACACACCTGTAATGCGAGAGAAAAATTCTGTCTCCTTCCTCACACCGGGCACCGTCACCCCCCCCCTCACTCCCCACTCCCCTCACCCTCACCCCTCACCCCTCAGCCAGGCACCCTCCCCTCTCCCCACAAGACACCCCTCCCCCCCTCCCCCCTCATCCCCAACCCCCCACCAGAAACACCTCTCACCCCCCTACCAGACACCCCGCTGCTTCTTTCCCCTTCCCCCTCCTTTCCTCTTTCCCCTCCTTCACCCCCTCCTTTCCTCTTTCCCCTCCTTCACCCTTTCCCCTTTCACCCCCTCTCCCCTTTCCTCAACCACCCCTCACCCCTCCATTCCCCCCTCACCTCTCCAGAAGGCACCCCGTTGCTTCTCCCGCCCTGGACCCATTATTTCGTGTGTTCTTTTTCCCCCCTTCCTGCCCGAGTCCACGGTTTAGCTGTGTGTAGCTTCTTAATCAGCTTTGTGTGTGTGTGTGTGTGTGTGTGTGTGGGGAGGGGAGGGTGTAGAGGCTAAGGGATATTTTGTTACTTTATTTGTGGTCAAGTTCGCGAGAGGAAGTTAAGTTTAAGTAATGTAATTTGTTTTATTAGTAATGTGGTTTTTTTTGGAGGCAAATGCTTGGAAAAAAAATTGAGGTTATGTAGTTCACCTGTGTTATAGTTGATTGTTATTGTTTATCATTATTCTTATTTTTGTGATTATTGTTATCATTATTATTTCCATCATTTTTATTTTAGATTTTGTTATACTACTACTACTACTACTACTACTACTACTACTACTACTACTACTACTACTACTATTACTACTATTACTACTACTACAACTACTACTACTACTACTACTACTACTACTACTACTACTACTACTACTACTACTACTACTACTACTACTACTACTACTACTTCTTTTAACTAGAGGAGACTATTCATAGTTAAGAGTGAGGGAGGCAGGAATCAGGGTTAATTTAGGGAGTGGAAGGGATAGCAGGGGGAGACAGAGGGAGGCAGGAAGGGATGCTGGCAGGGTGAGTCATCTGGTAGGGGATAGACAGCAGGGAGGCGGGGCGATGGGCTGATCAGTAATGAATGATGAGGTAAAATAAAGATTGAGGAAAAAAAAGGCGGTCGTTAAGAAACCTCATTTTCATCCCTGTTTTATGTTATTCTTTCTTTCCTCCTTTTCCATTTACTATACATATTTTTTATTTCTTTATTTCCTTTTTGATGTTTCAGATCTATTTCTTGATTAATTCCATTTCTACTTTGTGTTATGCTTCCTTTACTCTTTTTAAATTTTCTGTATTTTCGATTTTTCTTCTTACTTTTTCCATTTTCAGATCTGTTTTGATTCTCTCTATCTCTCACGTTATCATTTTCTTGTATTTTTCACTTCCATTTTTTTCCATCTTCCATTCTCTTCCTATTTCTCCTTTTGCCCAGTGTTTCTTCTCTCAATTCTTTCTCTTCTTTTCTTCCATATCCTTCCTTCCTCCTTCCATCCCTCCAATTCATACTCACATAACATTTCCATTCCACTTCATTCTACTAACTACATTCACCACTACATTCTAACACATAACATTTCCATTCCACATTCCACAACATTCTCCATTTCCACTTTAATTCATTTATTCCATTAAACATTCACCCATGCTTACGTTTATTCTCTTCTACTCTCTATTTTACCCTTTACCTCTACCTCTCTATCTCTTTATCCTACTCTTCTAATCTCTATTTGGGTATTTTCCTTACATCCTCTTTCCTCTTACTTACCTACTCCTTTCCTGCGCCTAACACTTCATTCTTACCTGCCATTATATTCCTCCCTCTTTCCTTCTCACTTCCTTTCATCCCCAGTTTCCTTTCACACCTTGCTATCCTTTGCTTTTTCCTTCTCCTTTCTTGCTTGCCTGGTCGCTTGTGCTTTCTCCTCTTCCCTTCTCCTCTTCCCTTCTCCCTCTCCTCTTTCTCTCTCCCCTCTCATCGTCCCCTCTCCGCGGTGTCTGATCTCGAGAGGGCCGCTGTATCAACCACTCACCAGAAAGGAAAAAGTATCTCATTATGGGGAGTTTTCTAATAAGCTCACGCTCAAGCCTGTCTCTCGGGCTGTCACATCCTCTGCACTTTCAGCCTGAATGATCTATCATTTACCGTAAATTCCCTGTGTTTTTTCGGGACATATCAGAATTACCCTTCAATACAACAACTGAAACAGTTCTTAATAAAAAATGTAGTTTATTATTTTATTTGTGAGCACTTGGTGAAGATATTGGCAAAACAAATGAATACTTGAAAACTCAATCTTTAAAGATCGTCTTTTCATGAAAAAACGCAAGTTCAAGCAGAATGAGGCTTCAGGAAATATCTACTTGTATGTAAGCATTCACTGAGTACCTATTTTGGGTGTGTCTGTCTGTCTTGCGACGAACATTTAACCAAGAAGTAATTTAAGTGCTTGGCACCTCAACAACAGTCCGGGATCCAAGATAGTTCAAATAGATTGTTTACTATTTCCCCCGCCGCGAATTCTAAGCCCCTCCACCTCAATCTTTCCCTCTGAATCAATCAATCAACCCTTCCTCTGAATACCCTATGTCCTCTGGTTTATCCTATTGTAACGAAGGAGGGGGGGGGCAACCCACCCCTCTTAAACTTCGTCACACTAACGGTTCGGGGCTATGGAGGAGACGGGAAGGACTGCAAGGAGACATTTACTGCTGTGCACGGCTTTATTACCCCAACTACTACTACCCACAGTACATAGTGACTGCACGTCTGTCACGTAACTACACGCGCCACTCCGCTCCGCCCCAACACAACACAAGTCACGAAAAGCACGAAATAAGGAGACGAAAGTCTCCTTTATGTGGGAAACGGTATGTGGGAGCGGATACCACGAATATTCCAGTAGAGGATAGAGAGTGTGATGAGATAAGCGGGTGATGATAGTTAGGATGACATGTAGCCTCTGGTATTGAGAAGTTAGGAAATATCAGAGACAGGGGCGTAGTTAGGCCTGGGCATTGGGGGCTGTAGCCCCGAATGTTTTATGAATAGCCCCGGATCTCGAATACCTTTATTTATTTATTTATTTATATATATATATTTTTCTCTCACAAAAATAAGATAAACTTAGACTGGTAAGGAAAAGATGAGAGCATATGCTAAGCTGCGCGTGGCATGCGGTGCTCATCTCCGTGGCATTATCCCTTAGAGCCTGTGGTGGGTGAGGACCCGTTACCCCGGGACACAGGGCTAGTGTGACTCCCGGGTTACCACAGTTACCTTCCCCAGGTTACCCCAGGTACCCATTTATCAACCCCGAAAGGAAGGAAGAACAGCTGGGTAGGCTGGTCACCGACTTGCCCTGGTCCGGGATCGAACCAGGGCCCGCAGATTCGTAGCCAGCCACGCTAGCCACTGCACCACGGAGGCGACAGACTGGGGCCAACATAGTATTATAGTAAAAAACAAGATATTTGGTTAGATGTTACTTAGCGTATGCTGATGGCATCCTTTTTATGAGCAGGACATGAGAGAGGTGGAAAGAACAGAGGAGACACCAAAAGACCTTTTGGAGTGGTGAAGAAGAGAATATCAGATGGACAAGACACTAGAGTTAACAGAAGGGCATTTTTTTCGAAATTCAGTTTTTCGAAGTGCATTTTTTTCAAAGTGCATTTTTTTCAAAATGCATTTTTTTCAGAGTGCATTTTTCAGAGTGAATTTTTTTTCAGAGTGCATTTTTTTCAGAGTGCATTTTTTTCAGAGTGCATTTTTTTCAGAGTGCATTTTTTTCAGAGTGCATTTTTTTCAGAGTGCATTTTTTTCAGTGCATTTTTTTCAGAGTGCATTTTTTTCAGAGTGCATTTTTTTCAGAGTGCATTTTTTTCAGAGTGCATTTTTTTCAGAGTGCATTTTTTTCAGAGTGCATTTTTTTCAGAGTGCATTTTTTTCAGAGTGCATTTTTTTCAGAGTGCATTTTTTTCAGAGTGCATTTTTTTCAGAGTGCCTTTTTTTCAGAGTGCCTTTTTTTCAGAGTGCATTTTTTTCAGAGTGCATTTTTTTCAGTGCATTTTTTTCAGTGCATTTTTTTCAGAGTGCATTTTTTTCAGAGTGCATTTTTTTCAAAATGCATTTTTTTCAGAGTGCATTTTTTTCAAAGTGCATTTTTTTCAAAGTGCATTTTTCTCAAAGTGCATTTTTTTCAAAGTGCATTTTTTCAAAGTGCATTTTTTTCAAAGTGCATTTTTTTTAAGTGCATTTTTTTCAAAGTGCATTTTTTTCAGAGTGCATTTTTTCAAAGTGCATTTTTTTTCAGGGTGCATTTTTTTCATAGTGCATTTTTTTCAAAGTGCATTTTTTTCAAAGTGCATTTTTTCCAAAGAGCATTTTTTTCAGAGTGCAATTTTTTTCAGAGTGCATTTTTTTCAGTGCATTTTTTTCAGTGCATTTTTTCAGAGTGCATTTTTTTCACAGAGCATTTTTTTCATAGTGCATTTTTTTCGAAGTGCATTTTTTTCAGTGCATTTTTTTCGAAGTTAATTTTTTTCGAAGTGCATTTTTTTTCGGTGAACATTTTTTTCGAAGTGCATTTTTTTAAGTGCATTTTTTTCGAAGTGCATTTTTTTCGAAGAGCATTTTTTTCAGAGAACATTTTTTTGGAAGTGCAATTTTTCGATGTGCATTTTCTTGGAAGTAAATTTTTTTCGAAGTAAACTTTTTCGAAGTGCATTTTTTTCGAAGTGCATTTTTTTCATGGTGCATTTTTTTCAAAGTGCATTTTTTTTAAAGTGCATTTTTTTCGGAGAACATTTTTTTCGAAGTGCATTTTTTAAAGTGCATTTTTTTCGAAGTGCATTTTTTTCGAAGAGCATTTTTTTCGGAGAGCATTTTTTTGGAAGTGCAATTTTTCGAAGTGCATTTTTTTCAAAGTGCATTTTTTTCAAAGTGCATTTCTTTCAAAGTGCATTTTTTTCAAAGTGCTTTTTTTTCGAAGTGCATTTTTTTAAGTGCATTTTTTTGGAAGTGCATTTTTTTCGAAGAGCACTTTTTTCGGAGAACATTTTTTGGCAAGTGCAATTTTTCGATGTGCATTTTTTTGGAAGTAAATAAAATTTACAAGTAAATTTTTTTGGAAGTGAATTTTTTTCCGAAATGCATTTTTTTGGAAGTAAATTTTTTTGGAAGTAAATTTTTTTGGAAGTGAATTTTTTTCCGAAATGCATTTTTTTGGAAGTAAATTTTTTTGGAAGTAAATTTTTTTGGAAGTAAACTTTTTCTAAGTGCATTTTTTTGGAAGTGCATTTTTTTGGAAGTGCATTTTTTTGGAAGTGCATTTTTATCGAAGTGCATTTTTGTTTGTCCTTGGCCAGTCCTTTGTGACTGAGAAAACAAATGTAGTTATAAGACCGAAATTGGTCAGATTTCAGTATTGAACAAAGCATTGGGAATATACAATCGATAGGACTGCTTCATCACGCCAAAGCTCTTTTTCTTAGGGTTTTACTCCTACTGATGAAAAAAAAAAATAATAACTAAGTTGAACCCCAACACAGATTGTCTTAATTTTAATTTCATGTTTCGAAAGTTATCCTAAACAAATTACCGGAGCCTTTTGGTAGAGCACAGTGTCTCACATCTTATATGCATTATACTCGTAAATAAATTGAAAATTATCCTGTAAAAATCTAAAGATCTCTTGGCTGGGCTAAGCCTCCAATGTTTCAAGATCCTAAATACGCCCCTGATCAGAGATATGAGCCGTGAGGTAAGGAGCGGCGGCGCTGAGCTGAGTCCCTCCCCGTGTCGTGTCAACAGGAAAGTGGGTGATAACAGATCCTGCCCGCGGGATGGTTTCTGTGGAGATGCTGAACGCCACACTCTGTTTTGGTTAAATGTTCGTCGTAAGAGAGACATACATGATGATGTATAGGTGATAATAATGTAATGATGATAGATGTATACACCCAAAATAGGTACTCAGTGAATGCTTACATACAAGTAGATATTTCCTGAAGCCTCATTCTGCTTGAACTTGCGTTTTTTCATGAAAAGACGATTTTTAAAGATTGAGTTTTCAAGTATTCAATTGTTTTGCCAATATTTTCACCAAGTGCAGACAAATAAAATGATAAACTACATTTTTTATTCAGAACTGCTTTAGTTGTTGTATTGAAGGGTAATTCTGATATGTCCCGAAAAAGTACAGGGAATTTACGGTAAATGATAGATCATTCACGCTCAAAGGGCAGTGGATGTGAGATGCGCGAGAGACATCTGGCGGCTTAGCTTTGAAAACTCCCCATTGGAACACGCATCGCAGTTCTGAAGGCCTCGCAAAGACTGACGCTTGATCAATTGTGTGGTTCTTCTATAGGACAAAGATGGTGTCGATTTGTCTAGCTTATTTGGTCATTTATCTTTACCCTTGCAACCTTAATTATTCTCTCCACCACCTATCAATCTATTCATCTGTTTGTTTGCTTATTATTATTTTTTTCTACACAGTGTATGTATAGTTCAGCTGGATTTTGAGACTATTGTGTTGTTTAAGTTGTTTGTATGTTGCCTCCTCCTCCTCTTCCTCCTCCTCCTCCTCCTCCTCCTCCTCCTCCTCCTCCTCCTCCTCCTCCTCCTCCTCCTCCTCCTCCTTTACCACCTCCTCCTCCTTCTCCTCCTCCTCCTCCTCCTCCTCCTCTTCCTCCTCCTCAAAGGACTAATTAAGTCTAAAAAGCGCGAGTATGAAGAAAAAATTGCAAAGGAATCCTAATCAAACCCGAAAAGGTTCTTTCAATACGTTCGAAGTAAGAAAAACGTCAAAACAAGTATTGGGCCACTGAAAGATAATAATAATATCTTGGTAAATGATAATAAGAGTATGGCGTTCGTACTCAATGAATACTTTAATGCGGTATTTATTAAAGAAGACGAAACTCCATTACCAGAACCAGTAAACATGTATGCGGGACTCGAAAGGGATAGACTGGTAATAGGAGAGATAACAGTAGACGAAATATCAAAGTATTTGCTGAAACTTGACCCAGCAAAATCCGTGGGGGTGGACAAAATCTCGCCGCGACTACTTCGCGAATGTCACAGTCAACTTTCGCTCCCATTAAAGATTATTTTTCAATAAATCGCTAATGGACAAAAATGTTCCTAGTATGTGGAAATTAGCTAATGTTACACCGATATTCAAGAAAGGGAGTAAGAGCCTCGCAAGTAATTATCGCCCAATTAGTCTAACGTCCGTGATTGTTAAACTATTTGAGAAAATATTGCGGGATAAAATAGTGTCTTTTCTAGATGAAAATAACTCAATACTAAACTCCCAGCATGGATTTCGAAATAAGAGATCCTGCTTAACAAACCTACTGGATTTATTTAATGTCATTTATTCAAACTGGGACGCTAAAATTCCCTCGGATGTAATATACCTTGATTTTCAGAAAGCCTTCGATACAGTTCCCCATAAGCGACTGTTGACCAAGCTAAGGGCACATAGCTTAGGAGAGCAATTATGTTCATGGATTGGCGATTGGCTTTCAAATCGTAAACAACGGTTAGTAATAAATGGCGAGGCATCTGATTGGTTAGATGTTACTAGTGGGGTGCCTCAGGGCTCGGTCTTGGGTCCTACTCTTTTTCTGATATATATCAACGATCTGGACTGCGGACTTTTATCTAAAATATCGAAATTTGCAGATGACACCAAATTAGGCGGTAAAGCATATACTAGAGAAAATTGCGAACTCATACAAAGTGATCTCGACAAGCTATCAGATTGGAGTGATAAATGGCTATTAAAATTCAATTCCGATAAATGTAAAGTAATGCATATAGGCAACGATAACCTCAAATATAACTATCAAATGCAAAATAAATCGTTAACTGAAGTACAGCAGGAAAAGGATTTAGGTGTCATCATCAGTAATGATCTGAAAACCAGTCCGCATTGCCTAGCTGCCAGTAAAAAGGCAAATATGATGTTGGGCTTTATTAAACGTAACTTTGAACATAAAACTCCGAAAGTAATGACACAATTATACACGTCCTTGGTTAGGCCGCACTTGGAATATGCCGTTCAATTCTGGTCGCCCTGTTTCGTAAAAGATCAAGCCATATTGGAATCAGTGCAAAGAAGAGCAACCAAACAAATTCCATCTCTGCGAAATTCATCTTATGAAGAGAGACTGCGGAAACTTAATATGTTTTCCTTAAAGGATCGTAGAATCCGTGGGGACTTGATAGAAACCTTTAAGATCCTAAAAGGTTTTGATGTCATTAATCAAGAGAACCTATTCGAGCTTTCTCCTCAAGTGACAACAAGAAATAATGGTTTAAAACTAAACGGTCAACGTTGCATCACCGATCTTCGTAAAAATTATTTCAATGTTAGAGTGGTTGATCGATGGAACAAGTTACCAGCAAATGTTGTCGGAGCCAGCACAATAACTACATTAAAAAACAGACTTGATGCGCACTGTAAAGTAAATGGGTATTGATAGTGCGAATTCGTATCTAGTCCCCCGTATCGATTAGTTGTAGTGGTAGTGATAGTTGTAGTTAGTATTTTTCATATCCTATCATTCTGCACTATGAAACTTCCATGTTCCTATCCTCTTTAGGGACATGGTATCATTTTCCAACTGTTTTCTTACAAGTAGTTGATAGTTAGTAGTTATGTAGTGCAGCAGATACCCTCGTTATGGACCAATAGGTCTCCTGGTGTCTGTTATTCCTATGTAATCCTATGTAATCCTCCTCCTCCTCGTCCTCCTCGTCCTCCTCCTCCTCCTCCTCCTCCTCCTCCTCCTCTCCTCCTCCTCCTCCTCCTCCTCCTCCTCCTCCTCCTCCTCCTCCTCCTCCTCCTCCTCTAATACCTGCAATAAATCATGTCAAGGTGTGTTAATTCCCCCACACTTCACCGCCATGTGTGTGTATCGCGACAGAATTATTCACGTCGCCAGAATGAGCGAATACAGAAGCCTTGTTGGCCTGATTTATTGATGTGCCCGAGTCCCGACCTTAATCCCCTCTGCTTGTCTTTGCTTCTGCTTCTCTCTGCTTCTTCTGCTTCTCTTTGCTTCTTCTGCTTCTCACTGATTATTCTGCTTCTCTCTGCTTCTTCTGCTTCTCACTGATTCTTCTGTTTCACTCTGCTGCGTCTGCTTCTCTCTGCTTCTCTTTGCTTCTTCTGCTTCTCACTGATTATTCTGCTTCTCACTGATTATTCTGCTTCTCACTGATTATTCTGCTTCTCACTGATTATTCTGCTTCTCACTGATTATTCTGCTTCTCACTGATTATTCTGCTTCTCACTGATTATTCTGCTTCTCACTGATTATTCTGCTTCTATCTGATTCTTCTTCATTTTGCTGTGAACTTGAGGAGACTTATTTATTTATTTAAGTTATTATTTAGATGTTAGTTAGTGGTTTTTTAGTTGGTTGTTTTGCTATTTAGGTTATATTGTGCATCCTTTTTGTTTAATGAGGTCTTGTATATACATTACACTGAAGAAAAATTGCAGGAAAATTGTTTGACAGTGTAGTTGAAGTAAAGAGGTTGCAATGAAACACACACACACACACACACACACACACACACACACACACACACACACACACACACACACACACACACACACACACACACACACACACACACACACACACACACAAACACACACCCACACACACACACACAAACACAAACACAAACACACACACACATACACACACATACACACACACACACACTAAGACTCCTTCTTGCCTAACATCGCGTAAACACTTAATTTTTTAGCAGATTTTAATGAGGAAGATTTCTGACGCACGGGATGGCTCGCTGGCCCTTGAAACCCACGTGCCCACTCCAACAAAAAAAACAACCTTGCTGAGCCGCGTGGGTTTTCTTAATGGGAGAGGACGTAGTGTTTTAATGGTTTTAGGCTGATTAGTATCCTGTTTCTATTATTAGTTCTATTAGTTTTTTTTTTTAGAGGGGGAAATGTGCTGGTGTATCCATTTTTCACTGCCTTGATAATGTCTATTTTATCTTTTTCTCTCATTTTTCTTATACTTTTATTTGTGCGAATAGATCTTTATAACGCGTATCAACATTTCAGAACTCTCCGCGTTTTTTGTAATATTTTTTTCCATGATGAAGGATATTTATTTATTTTTATTTCATCGTAGCTCATGTCTAGCTCATGAAGGCGAGGAAGAATATATATTTTTTTTACGCATTTCACATTTCATACAATTTGCTGCCTGGCGTTGGCATAATAATCGTAAACAAATGAATATCCTTAAACTGATGTTATATAAAAATGTTATGATGCTGTCGGGAACATTGCGATAAACCAACAGACATCACGTCATATTCTTTTACTACGTATATACATAAAAATGAAAACAAGAAAGCATTGTAATGAAGAACAAAAATGATGGGTAGAAAACAAAAATGAAATTCAATAAAGTCGATGCAATCTGTAAAGAAAATCAATATACATCTTTTAGAAAATATAAAATAATAATAAATACTAAACAGCTGCAGACATTCAAGGTAAAACAGCAAAAGGTCATTGAGGAACTAAATTAGCTTTCGATTATCAATAATATTTTTTTGTGTTTCTGAGACGGCAGATAATGGTGATTCATTTTAGATTATTTCTATTACATTTTTACTATGCTTCAGAGACCTTGACGTGTTCTGAGAGAAGGAGACTGTGTGTGTGTGTGTGTGTGTGTGTGTGTGTGTGTGTGTGTGTGTGTCTGTGTGTGTCTGTGTGTGTCTCTCTCTCTCTCTGTGTGTGTGTGTGTGTGTGTGTGTGTGTGTGTGTGTGTGTGTGTGTGTGTGTGTGTGTGTGTGTGTGTGTGTGTGTGTGTGTGTGTGTCTGTGTGTGCGTGTTTGTATGTGTGTGTCTGTGTATGTGTGTATGTGTGTGTGTGTGTGTCTGTGTGTGTGTGTCTGTGTCTGTGTCTGTGTCTGAGTGTGTGTGTGTCTGTGTGTGTGTGTGTGTGTGTGTGTGTGTGTGTGTGTGTCACTGTGTGTGTGTGTGTGTGTGTGTGTGTGTGTGTGTGTGTGTGTGTGTGTGTGTGTGTGTGTGTGTGTGTGTGTGTGTGTGTCTATAAGGGCGTAGGGATTGGTGTGGGAAGACTGCAGGTGGCTCTTAGCGGACCCCCTGATCCTTGGTCCTCGCACAGCCTTGTAAGTCAGGCTGAGGACCTGCGAGACCTGCAGAAAATGGCTAGAAACTTAAATTTGCATAAAGTGGAAAGTCATGCCTCCTCAAATTTTCCCCCAACGGAGTAGCTCGTAGGGTAAGATAAAAAAATATTCTAAACTCTATTTGCGTTAGAAGGATTTGATTTGAGTCCTTTTTACATCCCTGTGAGAATGGAAAGAGGGTTATTTGTTGTAAAGAAGTACAAAGAAGAAAACATATTGTTGTTGTGTTGGGAGATGTAGTGTTTCACGTTTTTTTAGTAACTGAATTTAGGGTGACACGTGT
Source organism: Chionoecetes opilio (assembly GCA_016584305.1). Lineage (NCBI taxonomy): Eukaryota > Metazoa > Arthropoda > Malacostraca > Decapoda > Majidae > Chionoecetes > Chionoecetes opilio. Next base: position 106,581 of record JACEEZ010020087.1, read on the forward strand.
ATACACTAAAGAGTTGGGTACACACAGATTATTGGGGAATAGTGTGTGTGTGTGTGTGTGTGTGTGTGTGTGTGTGTGTGTGTGTGTGTGTGTGTGTGTGTGTGTGTGTGTGTGTGTGTGTGTGTGTGTGTGTGTGTGTGTGTGTGTGTGTGTGTGTGTGTGTGTGTGTGTGTGTGTGTGTGTGTGTGTGTGTGTGTGTGTGTGTGTGTGTGTGTGTGTGTGTGTGTGTGTGTGTGTGTGTGTGTGTGTGTGTGTGTGTGGTGTGTGTGTTGTGTGTGTGTGTGGTGTGTGTGTGTGTGTGTGTGTGTGTGGTGTGTGTGTGTGTGTGTGTGGTGTGTGCTGTGCGTGCGTGCGTGCGTGCGTGCGTGCGTGCGTGCGTGCGTGCGTGCGTGCGTGCGTGCGTGCGTGCGTGCGTGCGTGCGTGCGTGCGTGCGTGCGTGCGTGCGTGCGTGCGTGCGTGCGTGCGTGCGTGCGTGCGTGCGTGCGTGCGTGCGTGCGTGCGTGCGTGCGTGCGTGCGTGCGTGCGTGCGTGCGTGCGTGTGGAGACAGTTTTTGCTCCTCTACAATAACTCCTCTTGTGTTGACCATTAATATAGATCATCCAAGCAACGACGCACAACACCAGACTCACTTATACCATCAGGATAGCGGCTTTGCTCCATCCCGGTATGATCCACCCTCCCCCTGCCTCTCCCTGCCTCCCCCTGCCTCTCCCTGCCTCACCCTGCCGTGGATCCTGCCAGCCTCGTCCACTTACCACCCTCCCAGTACCTGTCTCACGCACTCTTGATCCTCTCTCTCATCTCATGGCAGCTACATAACAATCCTACCTCACCCCTGCCTCACCCCTTCCTACCCTGCCACGCTCGTTTGCTGGAATCTCCCGCAACTCATAACTCACTCACTACCATGGCATGTAT
>JACEEZ010020087.1:125000-130000 GCA_016584305.1 Chionoecetes opilio
ATAGTTTTATCTTTTCCTTGCAAATCTAAGTTCAGTTCATTCAACATACCAGTTATGTCTACTAAGAATGCTAAATCCAGCAGCCATTCTTCATTGTCAATGTGGGGGTGATGAGAAGGCCGATCTTTTGAGGCCAAAAACACTTTTATTTCAGGTAGCAGATCTCTAAATCTTTGGAGAAATTTACCTCTGCTTTTACCTTTTACCTTTAATTTACCTGACATCTGTATGCAACAACAGATCAGAGTGTTCTGCTTCACTTTCTTGTAACTGACTTCGAAACAGTCGCCTCTGAAGACTTCTGGCCCGAATTGAATTTACAATTTTGAAAGAAATGTCCATGACTTCTGTCATATTCAACATTTTACCATAAAGTGCTTGTTGATGAATGACACAATGATAATTAAAGAATCAGGAAATCTATCATCACCCCTGCAAAGGGCAATGAACCCATTGGTTCGACCAATCATCGCTGGTGCTCCATCAGTTGTCATTGATACGAGCTTGTTTACTGGCAACTGTGTCTTGTTGACAAAATCACTGAAAGTGTGAAAAATGTCCTCACCTCGGGTTTTTCCTTTTAATGGTAGAACCTTTAGTAATTCCTCCTTTGTGCTCAGATCTTTGAACACCATTCTAATGAAAATGCACAGTTGTGATGTATCGATCATGTCAGTAGTTTCATCAAACTGCAATGAAAAGAAGACACACTCACGTATGTCCTTGTTCAGTTGTTCACCCAAATCCTCAGCCATAAATTCACAGCGCCTCATAACAGTGTTTCTTGATAACTGAACTTCTTTAATAGCAGACATAATTTCAGACTTGTTTTTTGAAATTTTTCAAACAATGATTCTGCTGCTTCTAGAAAAACCTCCTTGAATGTTTCTCCATCCTGAAACGGTTTTTTTGTGCTTTGCGAGTACTCGGCTCACCTTGAACGATGCAATGGTTGCTCGCCTTTGATTTTGAAGTCGCTCCTGTAAAAAGGGCTTGTTGTGCTGAAAGCTGTGCCTTTAGTTCTCGAATTTTCCTTTTTCGTAGCTCACTTTTGGGAGGAAAATCACTGTCATACTTCTTGTGAAGACTTTTGAAATGCCTTTCAAGATTTCCTTTCTTCGCCAGTGCTGGGGATACATGACATATCAGACACACACACTTCGAATTGTTCATGGTAAAAAAATAATCTTCCTCCCACTCACTGTGAAAATGGTAAGTTTTACTTTTTTTTAGCACTCGATCCAGCTCCAGCACTACTCATTTTGGTTCAGTTGATGTCTAATAACCTGTTAATAACCTGTTCGAAACGAAAACGTATTACACGGGCGAGTTTTGCTTCAGCACTAGTCACTGATGTGTACTGGTTGACGCTGCTGTTCGCAGGAAATACGTAATGTAAACAGCACTTTACAACTGATGTAATGCAAGTAAACTAAAATAAATGCAGCTTTTTTCCGTCCTTAATATTGACTATGTGGAATATTTCATTATTACGTGACTATTTCAAGCCGTCAGAACATTTCTTTACGAGACACTGATCCCAACACCCCTACACGTCCAACGTTTTTCTGAAAACTGTGGAGGCTTGCGGGGGGAACAGAGATGCCAATTAATATTTGCGTTGACACTTATCAATATGATTCACGGGTGTAGACAAGACACCCTAACTCTGAGTAAACTTTTTATTTAACAGTCATCAGTATTTGTAAACTAACAAAAGCACACACTGGCCCTACAAGTAATGACAATTTATAAATCAGGTTTAACAGCAATCACCTATCACCTTCCTGTTACGAACGCGTACGGTTCCTGTCCACTGGTACGAACGCGTACGGTTCCTGTCCACTGGTCAGTTTCCGCCAATCCCCCCCAGGCTTAAAGGCTGCCAGTGCATGATAACACAGGAGTAGTCTGTCTTTATAAATAATTGTATGCAATGTATGGTGGTCAGACATGTCCATCATTATGAATATAAATATAACTTATTCCCAGAAAAAAAGAGAACTATAATAATCCAAGTATCATGAGTACTTGGATATGCTATTGCAGCTATTTGCATGGCAACTTCTGAAGGACGAATTATTAACAGGTACAGTAGTGTGATCGACATAAAACAGGCTTGTGATCGACCAGTCGATCGCGATCGACTGGTTGGCCACCCCTGATTCTATCGGGATAATTACCCGATTTATGATGTTATTTATTTAGTTAACGCTAATTTATGCATGGTTCTAATTCCTTTATCAGAAAACATAATATAGCAATGAAAAGCTAATAAAATTCCGTTTCTATTGATATGTTGCATGTAAAAAGTCTTCACAAAAAATATTAAATGGTGATGAGTTTAAGAGAATATAAGTTCATGCATATTTCTTCAGTCTCATAATGGAATTTCTTTAGTGTATTTTACAGTTTTTTATTTGATAATATTATATAACAAACATTTACGAAGATAACAGTGTATCATTTATACTGATAAGCCATAGTCTACTGTATTCATGGAACACTTTTTTACTTGCCGATCCGATTCATGATGTTATTTTTTTCAGTTAAGGCTAACTTATGCATGGTCCTAATTCATTTATCAGAAAACGAAATATATCAATGGAAAGCTAATCAAAATCCGCTTCTATTGATGTGTTTCATCTAAAATGTTTGCTTACAAAATATTAAATTTCGAAGAGTTTAAGTATTTATTGAGGGCATGCATACTTCTTCACTCACTCATAATGGCATTTCTTTAGTGTATCTTACTGTTTTGTATTTGATAATACTATAGAACAAACATTTACGAAGATAACGGTATATCATATATACTGATAAACCTTAGGAAGGGAAATAGGGGTGATGTTCTAAAATTCCAGGAATCGCAAAACTGGCCTCCACTGGTCATGGGCGGGTTGACGCGGGGCACGAATAGCAAGTCCAGTATAGAGTACGTAGTCTTTGACTGGGTATTAGACAAAGTTGTAGATCAAAGTTATTGTGGAGCATCCGTCGGCAACACCAAGATCACTGATCTTGTTTTTGCCGATGATGCAGTAATCATTGCTGAGTCGCTGGAGGTCCTGGTGATGGCTCTTGAGGCGCTGCACGAGGAGGGAAAGCCTTTGGGACTTGAGGTCTCCTGGCTTAAGACCAAGGTCCAGGTGTTTGGAGGCTTACTAGATGAAACAGTACAGTATGTTCATGCGTGCGGCGAGGACATTGAGATCTTGGAAAGTTTTACATACCTTGGTAGCGCAGTCCATAATGACGGCGGGTCACGTCAAGAAGTCTTACGGCGGATTGGCATAACCCACGGTGTTATGGACTCGCTCAGCGGGAGTATTTGGCATTTTCGGTACCTGTACAGGACAAAGATCCGGATCTTCAAGTCGCATGTGATCCCTGTCTTACTCTATGGTTGTGAGACATGGACACTAAATAGTGACTTGGAGACGAATCGATGCCTTTGGTAATAAGTGTCTTCGCAGAATCATGGGGTATCGCTGGGATGATTACGTGTCAAATCAGAGATTGCACCGTGAAAATGAATCGAGGCTTATTACCTACATAGTCCATCAGCGCCAACTTCGGCTATATGGGCATGTGGCACGTTACCCTGAAACCGATCCTTCCCATCGGGTTGTATCTGTAGGAGACAATCCGGTGTGGAGGAAGCCAAGGGGGCGCCCACAAGGCTCGTGGCTGGGGCAAGTTGATGTTTCTTGTCGAAAGCTGCTTGGTATGGGAAAGGAGCCTGCACGGGGACTCGTGCGTGGTGACCCCCAGGAGTGGCGTCGTAGGGTTGGCGAGGCGACGCGCCCCCCGGCGTATGCGCCCAATGATTGATTGATTGCACGCACCTCCAAGAAAAAGAAAAAAATTCAAACGCACGCACCTTCAAGGAAGATGAAAAGCAAACAACGCACGCACCTACAAGAAAACAAAAAAGCAAACACGCACGCAACTACAAGAAAAAAGCAAAGCAAACACACACGCACGTACAAGAAAAAAGAAAGGAAACACGCACGTGTTCATGCGTTCATTTTGGTTTCTCTTGGACACTTGTGAGAGCCTTTTACTGTGCGATATTTTTTTTTTTTTTCATCCCCCGCCACTCACAAGATGGCGATTCCTGTATCCTCCCACACGCCCGCCGCCCGGCCGGGTCCCCCCTTCCACAGGCACCCCCCTCTTCTCCCTGCATTGGACCGCCTGGTCCCCATCCTCACCCCCCCCCAATTCCCTCACCCCCACCCTACTCGACCCTGTGTACCTGGGGTCACGTGGGTCGGAGATTATCCCTCCCGAGCCGGGACTTTAGCACATTAACTTCTCTTTTATTACCAATGTATCCAGTTTTAATAAAAAAGATTAGAGAGAGAGAGAGAGAGAGAGAGAGAGAGAGAGAGAGAGAGAGAGAGAGAGAGAGAGAGAGAGAGAGAGAGAGAGAGAGAGAGAGAGAGAGAGAGAGAGAGAGAGAGAGAGAGAGAGAGAGAGAGAGAGAGAGAGAGAGAGAGAGAGAGAGAGAGAGAGAGAAGAGAGAGAGAGAGAGAGAGAGAGAGAGAGAGAGAGAGAAGAGAGAGAGAGAGAGAGAGAGAGAGCTTTGGCTCCTCCCTGGACCCCGTCAACACATATTTGCCAGACGAAGTGATCACCTGCCTCCCCGTGGGCATGGTTGGATCATCGGACCACTCTGCCGTGCTCACCACCATCAGCACCACTGTGGTACGCGACGAGGCTACAGCCCGCGTCAACTGGCTTTGGTCTCGGGGAGATTAGGACAGCCTAAAAGAATTATTGGACTCCATTGTGCAGACGGAGCTTCTCCACGGCGATGTAAACACACAAGTGGAGACCTTCACCAACCTCCTCCTATCCCCCCAGAAAAATCATATACCCAGCCAAACCCACAAAACCAAGCCCCATGATCGGCCCTGGTTTGGTTTTCATTGTAGGAGAGCTGCTGACAACAACTGCAGGGCCTGGCTGCAGTACAAGTCCTACCCCTCCCA
>JACEEZ010020087.1:135000-145000 GCA_016584305.1 Chionoecetes opilio
GCGCGAGTCCCCATGCAAGCTCCCATCCCATACCAAGCAACTCTCGACAAGAAGCATCAACTTGCCCCAGCCACGAGCCTTGTGGTCGCCCCCTTGGCCTCCTCCACGCCGGATTGTCTCTTACAGATACAACCCGGTGGGAAGATTTGGTTTCAGGGTAGCGTGCCACATGCCCATATAGCCGAAGTTGGCGCTGACGGACTATGCAGGTAATAGGCCTCGATTCAATCTCACGGTGCAATCGCTGGTTTGACACGTAATCATCCCAGTGATACCCCATGATTCATCGAAGACACTTATTACCAAAGGCATCGATTCGTCTCTTTAAGTCGCTGTTTAGTGTCCATGTCTCTTATCCATAGAGTAGGACAGAGATCACAAGCGACTTGAAGAACCGGATCTTTGTTCTTCTGCACAGGTACCGAGAACTTCAAATGCTCGTGTTGAGCGAGTTCAGAACACTATCGGCTATACCAGTCCGCCGTAAGACTTCTTGACGTGACCCGCCGTCATTCTGGATTGCGCTACCATGGTATGTAACATTTTACTAGATCTCAATGTCCTCGCCGCATGCATGAACATACGTACTGTTTCATCTAATACGCCTCTAAACACCTGGATCTTTGTCCTGGGCCAGGGGACCGCAAGCCCAAAAGTCTATGCCTCCTCGTGCATCGCCTCGAATGCCATCACCAGAACCTCCAGTGACTCAGCAACGATTACTGCATCATCAGCAAAAACAAGATCAGTGATCTTGGTATTGCCGAAGGATGCTCCATAATCACTTTGGTCCATAACTTGGCCCAATACCCATTCCAATAAAGTGTTGAAAAATGATGGGGCAAGGTCGCACCCTTACCTCATTCCTGCATCCATAGGAAAAAATCTGGATACATTTCCTCAACACTTTACAGCACTCTCAGGCGCGAAGTGCAGGCCAGTCAGTAGATGAACAGTCCTTGCCGGAATCCCGCGAAGCCGCAGAAGAACCCAGAGTTTCTCATGATGCACTGAGTCAAACGCCTTCTTGAGATCAATATATGCTGCAAGCATCTCTAGAAGAAACTCACGTCGGCGTTCCACCAGGACACGGATGGCTAGGATACGGACAGTTATTGACTTACCAGGCGTGAATCATGACTGCTTAGGTCTCTGATACTTCAGCAGATAACTGCGGATCTATCTCAGTAATAGATGGACAAATACCTTGCCTGGCACGATGAGCAGTGTAATACCGTGGTCATTGTTGCAGTCCTGAGGTCCCCTTTCTCTTTCCAGATGAGGACAACCAAGCTTTTTCCATTCAGGAGGAATGGTATCTGATTGCCGTACGGCAATCAAAACATCATGCAACCCGCGGATGATGATGGCTGCACCACCAGCTTTGAGCAGCTCTACACTGAAATTGCAAACACCAGCTGCCATTCCACCTCTCAACTTTGCTACAGCCTCTATGACTTCGTCAAGATAGGGTGCTGTTCCGTCAATGGGAGCATCGGCATCCATTTCCCGTAATCCAGTTGTGTGAAGCTGCCCAATTGGAGGGTCCATCGTGGACAACTGCCCAAAGTACTCAGACCAACGAGCCATGTGCTCATCCCTGTCCGACACGAGATGTCCATCTGCTGCTGGGATAGCACTCGCCCGAGATGGAGACGTGGAGCGGAGCTTCTTTCGGGTACGGTAGGCGGTTCAAAGATCATTAGTGTTCAAATGACCCTCGACATCCTCAGCAAGACTCCTGACTTGCTTCTCCTTGTCTCTTCTCAGGAGAGTTTTAGTCCTGCATGACAAAGGCCTGTACTGGTCTTAGTTCCCAGCAAGCCTGGCAGCGTGACATTCTTCGATATTCTCCAGCGCCTCCGTTGAGACAAACCCACGTATTGTCCTCGGCGCTCCCCAGTACACTGCTTGGCAGCCTGGAGAGTTTCACGTTTGAAGGTATCCCACAGTTCTACAGGGTCCCTGAGGGCCCTCTAGCACATTGAATCGATTTGAGACTTTGAGACTGCCACTGCATAATCATAGGCACATGCCAAGTTCTTTAGCTTAGAATCTTTAGATTAAACACAGTATGGGTACCTCTTGAGATTCTTCTGGACATGAAGTGTAGCAAAAGCAATTCTGTGTTCAGTTGCAAATAACTTCTTTCTTCTTCTCTCTGATCTTACTCTTTTCAATGTGTTGTTGCGATGGTATTCTGAGGGAGATTCCTTAAAGGGTAGTCTTGGTCAAGGAGAGATAACTGTAAGTGCCCTGTTAACAGAACTGCATATGACCGTTGATGGAACCATGTAATGCTACCATGGGAAGGTGTACGGGTCCGACAGAGGCTTTACATTGCTCTGGGCCACAGATACCTTCTGAAATCCCGTCAGTGTGTCTTTCCAACAGACACATGCCTCAGGGTGGTAATCATAATTCGGAAATAAAGCATTTCTTTTTTTACGTCCTTGGTGGGGATTTGAACCCGCAACCATCACCATTTCAAATGAAACAACGGGCGCGTTAGACCACTGACCCAATAAGGTACAGTACCTACTTGGCTAAGTGGTTCTGGTGATTTTATGCATTACAGGTAAGACCTGTAGCTTTGGAGAATCCTCCAACGAGGATGTGGTCGATCTCCTTAGCTACACTTTCGGCATTACTATACTATCTCCAGCGGTGCATCTCTAAAACCAAGAACCTGCAATTCTCAACCTTCTGGACCTAGCAAGATTCAGAAGATAGAGCTGTTAATGTTCCTCGTACCAGAGTCATGGGGACCAACACATAACTCGTAGCTAGCCCTCACAGTGCCAGTAGTAGCGTTGAAGTCGCCCAAGACAATGAGTGTGCCCCGAAGAGGCTCCTTGTCTAATACAGAGCCGAGTTTGGCATAGAACATCTCCGTCTCTTCAGTTTCACACATATCGGTAGGAGCTTACACTGCAACAGGGAACTTAAACCCATAGTGTGTTTCATCCTCACCCGCATTACACTCCCATCAACCGGAGTAACCTCAACAACAGACGGCTGCAGCTTGTTGGAAATGCCTACCATTACCATTGCTCATGCCGGACCAGTAGTAGATGTGACCCCCTCTGCTAGTCTCGCCACTGCCAGGCCTCCTCGTCTCAGAGAGTCTCACTATATCAATTTTCAGCCTACTAAGCTCGCCAGATAGGAGAGGCAGTCGATGATCCTCTGAGAGGCTCATAACGTTCCTGAAACCCATGGTTCTGTAGAACCCCCCGGAGGTTTATCCCAGGAGTGATTTGACGAGCAGGCGCCGCCTCTGCACCGCCCCAGCCGCATATTCGCCAAGTCTGGAAAGGATCGTCTACTCTACTCTTGAACACGTCAGGATAATCTATGTTAGGTTACATTTAGGTTAAGTTAGGTTTATTTATCGAATTTTTTGTAACTTCATGTGGGAATCACAATGAGGGTATTTTCTCGAAAATCCTATGGTTAGTTTCGGAGCTACAGCTAAGCGTCTTTTCCTGGAGAAAGCGCTCATTTCCAGTCTTGGCGAATATGCGCTCTGGCTACCTCCACAACAAAAAGAGGGGATAGGGGACCCTCCCACTTTGTTTAGTTTTCGGAATTCCAGAGGCCTTTGCCCCGCACTCGTCATAGACTGCAGACACTCCCGTGTGTCGGCATTGGAGGGGTCTACGTGGTAGGGTACCCCTATATCTAAATTACGTCTATAAGCAACATTTCATCAACCAAAAGTTAGGGTAACACCAATATAGCGCAAATTAGTTGTCACAACAAATTTCATTAAGACCAAGGTAAAATTTATAACTGAATTTACTCGTGCACTAAACCTTGAGTTGTGTATCCTTCCCCTATAGCCTTCCATCCTTTCTTTCCTTTTTTCCTCTTCCCCTGTTTCCTTTACGATCATTACCCTGTAACATCCCAAAGACGCATGTGTTTTCCTACACTCCTCTCCCATCACCTATACCTCCTTCCCTGACCCTCTTGTCTTCGTTTCGTGACTTTTGTGTATGTGCTCTGTTTCCATGCTTCTAACTCACCCTCGGTCACCTGTATATAGAAAGGAAGGTCAAGGAGATTTCCACAGATATTTGACAAACCTCAAGTCTGTTCCCCGCCCCAATGTGCTGCTCTACCGTCGATGCGTGATCCTGCATACACACACACACACACATACACATACACACAAACACACACACACACACACACACACACACACACACACACACACACACACACACACATTCACACACCTCTTTTTCTCTCTCTCTCTCTATCTCTCTCTCTCTCTCTTTTTCTTTATCTCTCTCTCTCTCTCTCTCTCTCTCTCTCTCTCTCTCTCTCTCTCTCTCTCTCTCTCTTCTCTCTCTCTCTCTCTCTCTCTCTCTCTCTCTCTCTCTCTCTCTCTCTCTCTCTCTCTCTCTCTCTCTCTCTCTCTCTCTCTCTCTCTCTCTCTCTCTCTCTCTCTCTCTCTCTCTCTCTCTCTCTCTCTCTCTCTCTCTCTCTCTCTCTCTCTCTCTCTCTGCTGATGACCGCCAGCCATTATGTCTTCAGATAAAACGAAAAGTGTCAACCGATAAAGGGTAATAATGAACAAATGAATGAATGACTATTGTCGTCTAAACGACTCAACAACAGTAAGAACACACCATTGGGACCGTTACGTTTTTAAGTGAAGTGCAGTGGTTTAGTATATTGTTTGAGTTCACTCCATGCAGCAGGAGTCTCCTTGTAGATGCTTGATAAAATCTAATTGCACACTGTACATTGGCGTGAAGTTTGTGGTAACACTGATGTGATAAATATGTCATAGTTGTCGCTTTTGAGTTATAGAGTGGTGGCTATGGTGGAAATGGATAGTGTAGTGGATGTGGTGGACAGGTAATGTTATACCTCCTGATGAGCTTCCATAAAAATTCAGATTCAAAGTTGAAGCGTCAGGTATATTTTCAGTTTCCTGCAATTTCAATTATGTGGAAACGATATGTACTGCGGGTATACAAATGATACTTTTTAGCTTCATATGACGCAATAGTACAGACATGGAAGAGAAAAATGTCGAATTGTTAGAGATGTAGGTATAACATGTATATCAGACATTTGTTCACGTTACCCTAGTGATTGCGCCTTTGTTGCTACTACATATATTGATCATTACATTTTGTTGAAATGAATTGTAAATATTCGTAACAAAATGTTTGTTCTGGCACTTACAGGATGAAATCTTCATTTACAGGTATGCCAGATCAGATAAATAGCATATATAAATGTTTAGTATAGAACAAGTTAGTGATACACCCAATAGACTCTCCACAACTAAATGTACAGTAAAACACAGTCTGATGCAACATACATATGCTCAGTTGTCGTCATATGAAAGAGATGAAGACACTTTCATATTTTCTGCTTGACATAACCAATATCTTCAAACAGAGTTGTGTTCAAGTGTTATTTTTTTTTTTTCTCAAAAAGCCGGAGATCTTACTTGACTTGTGTTTTCTTTCTCTTTTGTTTATTTCTTGCTTTTCTGATGCAATCAAACATTACACACACACATACACACACGCACACGTACACACACATACAAATACACACACACACATACACACACATACACATACATACACACACACACAGTAGGTTATTCAACATTTAAAAGTGTGGAAACATTAAAATAGTTTGACCTGAACAATTTCCTGAGTATGGATGGTCCTATGTAATCCTATGTAAAACCTCCTCCTCCTCCTACTGGACCTGAAATACTGTATAGTTTAGTACTGTGGTGCAGGTGTTTTCCTGAAACAATGGAATACAAAGCCAAGCAAGCAGTAAGAGAAGCACCGAGAAGTGGGAAAATCTCAAGACAAAGGCCCTGTTATGGAGGGGTCTTGACAAATTTGGAGACGTGTATGGAACTGTGGATTGGGATAAGGGTCCCGTCGGACAATATGTACATGATACATATAGGTTGACCTTATCGAGTGGCAAGAAACTGGAACAGGCCATCAACAGACAGAAAACACGAGAGATCGATGAGAGCCAAGGTCAATCTTCGTCTAAGTCTGATGATTGTTTCCCAGCTGCAGCTCCAGCTTCCAAGCGACTGCGGTCAAGTCTAGGGCCAATCCATGATAAAACAAAATGTGTCTGGTGCTGTAAACCAGAGTCGCCCAAGCACCCAGAATCAAAGCTGATCCTAATTTCATATGATCATGCTTGGGCAGCATTCAAAAGCCACACAGTAGCCCTTGAAGATCAAATAATGCGAGACAGAATCAACTGTCTGATCGACAATGCAAATGCTTTAACTCCTTAATCCTCGGTGGCCATGGGATGAGTTTGATGGTCTTGATGTCATCTCTGAGCCGCTCAGCTACATTATGCACCAGTTGCTCACTGCTGACACCGATGGAGAAGAGTGCTGCTTTGACATAAGTACCACCCCCATTTGTGTCATATACTAGGGCACTCTGGTTCCTCTGATGGGGTGGGGGTTGGAAACCGATCTTGCCCCCAAACTCTCGGGTCAGGATGTCTTTGATGTAGGATGACTTAACTCCAGAAGCCGAGAAACCATACCGAGATATGATATAATTGTAGTCTTGAAGGAGGCTCTGTAGTGACCTTAGCTCATGTTCTTCAAAGATGACTATTCTGATGTGATCAAAGAACATAGTCTGAGCCTCACGGAAAGTGACGTTATGCATGCGTGGGAGTTAATCATCTTCACTCATTTTCTGGTAACTATGCACATGTTTTAACCAGCATTTGAGGTGAAATCTGATTTCAAGTGCATAGGGCTAATCATTTGCATAGTCGATCAGACAGTTGATTCTGTCTCGCATTATTTGATCTTCAAGGGCTACTGTGTGGCTTTTGAATGCTGCCCAAGCATGATCATATGAATTAGGATCAGCTTTGATTCTGGGTGCTTGGGCGACTCTGGTTTACAGCACCAGACACATTTTGTTTTATCATGGATTGGCCCTAGACTTGACCGCAGTCGCTTGGAAGCTGGAGCTGCAGCTGGGAAACAATCATCAGACTTAGACGAAGATTGACCTTGGCTCTCATCGATCTCTCGTGTTCTCTGTCTGTTGATGGCCTGTTCCAGTTTCTTGCCACTCGATAAGGTCAACCTACATGTATCATGTACATATTGTCCGACGGGACCCTTATCCCAATCCACAGTTCCATACACGTCTCCAAATTTGTCAAGACCCCTCCATAACAGGGCCTTTGTCTTGAGATTTTCCCACTTCTCGGTTGAGGTAATGGAATCAGTGACTTCATCACATGGCCTGCCACACTGGAGGACACACGGAATGGTGGACACGGCATCACACATCACGCTCTCTTGTTGGATCATACCAGTCTGTGGAAAAAAAGAAATAAGTATGTTATTTGATGGAAAATTATACAAAAAAGGATTTGTCTCACTAAGTAACATTCATTACATAGTCAGATGACTAAGTACCATTCATAGAAATTAAATCAGCCAATGTAGCTCTCAGCCAGTGTATGCTCTCATCCCACATGGAGCTCACCTCTAGAAATATTATTCACCTCGTCCAACTGCTTGGTTCTCACTAACTTTATACTAGTTGATCCAGGACCTCAATTCCATGACTATTTTATATTGCCTTGAAGATGACATTTGAATGACCTTGACCACACCACGTGACATTTACCTTAAATCAATATGTCACCTCCAGAAGTACCAGTTACATTAGCAGATAGATTTAGCTGAAATACAGACTTTACCGATGATAATAGTTTTTCCTTTTTCAAGTTATATTTTCGTTCCACCGAATTGTGGCCATCTTGGATTTTTGGGTAAACATGATGTAAAAACAGCAAACTGATGTCAGAAATGAAGTCCTCATGGTCTATTTACCTAGAAAAGTGTATTCATACATGAGTCTAGGTGCTCCGGTTCAAAAGTAAATTTTTCATGATGGCGGTGCCGGCAATCTTGGATTTGGCCCGCTTGAAAAAAATGCCTGGATTTTTGGGAGGGACCGGGGGGCTAATTTTTTATAAAAGGTCCAAAGAAGTCAAATCAATTGTCAAAACATCTTAGCCACAGAATGGTCACGGAATTGAGGTTCTAGACCCTACTATATAAGTGAAGAAATTTAGTTTTTGAGGCATTGAACAAAACAAGGTTTGCTTTACCTCAAACAGATATTCTGGAAAGATCAGAAGTTAGGCACTCTGTGACATCTCTTCGTGAATCTCTTAATTCCTGTTGAGTTGGACGTCTAATGAAAGTCGTTGAAATATGTAGGGTAGAATCTTCTACCCTACAATCTATGCATTGAGTTGGGCTTAGAATATCATTAATTAATAACAGAAAGAGAGTGGCTGAAAGGACAAAACCCTGAGGAACACCACTATTGATAGACTTTGGAGAAGAACAATGACCGTCTACAGTAGCTGCAGTTGAACAGTTTGAAAGGAAACTTATGATGAAGGTGCAGTGAGAAGGATATAAACTGAATGAGGGTAGTTTAGAAATCAAAGATTTGTGCTAGACTCTAACAAAAGCTTTTGATATCTCAAGGGCAACAACAAAAATAGGACTTCAAACAAACTTCTTCAGCATATGAATGGATCGATCCATCACTAATTTAAATAATAGTAATCATAAGAAGAATGACAATGATAGTTTTTTTTTCTTCTACATTACAAAGGACTGGACAAGGCCACAACACACAGAGGTAACACAAAGCCCGCTTAGTTGCCAGTCCCTTTAAGAAGACAGTAAGATAATAAAAAAAGAGGGGTGGGCCAATTTAGTTCGAGAGGTGTCTTGTTACTCTTTTGAAAAGATTTCAGTCGTAGGAAGGTGGAAAAATAGAAACAGGAAGACAGTTCCAGAGTTTACCAGTGAAAGGGATGAAAGAGTAAAGATACTGATTAACTCTTGCATTAGGAAGATGGACAGAATAGGGATGAGAATGAGTAGAAAGTCTTGTGCAGCGATGCCACGGGAGGGGGGAAGCATGCAGTTAGCAAGTTCAGAAGAGCAGTGAGCATGAAAATAACGGTAGAAGATAGCAAGAGAAGCAATATTGCGGCGGTGATTTAAAGATTGAAGACAGTCAGTCAGAGGAGGGAGTTGATGAGACGAAAAGCTTTTGACTCAACCCTGTTTAGGAGAGCTGTATGAGTGGATTCCCCCGTGGCCGGACACTTTGCCTACGGACACTTTGCCTACGGACAGTTTGCCTACGGACAGTTTGCCTACGGACAGTTTGCCTACGGACAATGTGCCTACCGGACAGTTTGCCTAACGGATATTATGCCTACCGGACATTATACCTACCGGACATCGGACATTATGCCTACGGGCACCATGCCTACCGGACATTATGGCTAACGGACATGATGCCTAAAGGATGACACGCCTAACAGAAGCAGCTTATAGGGGCAGCGTTTTTATTTCATTCACTTTTATTTTCATATATTTAATATCATTGTATTTACATTCATTAGAATTTTGACATAAATATAAAATAGTAAAATGCATATATATAGAATTAGTCTTAAATTTTTGTCTAAAATATATTTGTTTCAAAAAGCATTTATAAAATAAGATTTAAAAAAAAAGCAAATTTGAAACCAAAAAATCAATGGACGGACATTGTCAGAGATTCTATAAATTGTGAACAATGCCACGAAGATATTCAAGAACTGGGGTGGTATCATATTTTTCAACGAGGTTCTTCAGGCGTTGATTGACATACTCGTACTTTTTCTTGGTTGGTGGCAAAGCAACTCCAGCGTTTGCGTGATCAATAAGGAGTTCGTTGTCGGCTTGCTCTTTACGCAATCGGTCTACAAGTCGACACAGAGTTGAATGTTTAATGGCGACTCGTTGGTTGAAGGCTCTGTGCCAGCCTTCTATCGAGTTGTTGGTGCGAGGCGAGTCTGGTATAACTCTTTCATGGACATTCCAAAGTTCTTGCGGAAAAGCAGGCCGTCTTCTTTGTCCTCGCTGCAA
>JACEEZ010020087.1:155000-207500 GCA_016584305.1 Chionoecetes opilio
TTTCAATCAGAAATCTAGTCTTCAGGCCAATTGGAGATATTTTTAATTATGCCCTGCGACTTCTTAAGTAAACGCAAATGGAGGAATTTATCAACTTTTTGACAGTCAAGATAAATCACATCGACTGCTTTCGTCTCGTCAAACGTGCTGTATACGTCGTTCAAAAAGTCTAGGAAATTTGTGCGACAATAACGTTCATTACAACAGCCCCCTCCTGGAATTTTTTGATCAGATTATTTTCTTCTAAGAAATTTACCATCATGTCTCGCATTACAGTTTCCATTAATTTACAGACTACGGATGTGAGGCTGATCGGTCTGTAGTTGCTCGGATGTGTCAAATGACAATTGTTATTCTGTATTGGAGAAACATTTGCAAGTTTCCAAGATCAAGGATCTTTTTCCGGAATTTAGGGATTTATTAAAAAGTACTGATAGAGGTTTACAAATCTGGTATATAGCTTCTTTTGAAACTCGCGGTACAATACAGTTTGGCCCAGAGGATTTGTTAACTGAGTTTATCTATTACTTTAACTATTGTGTCCTCAAGAAAATCGCAATTGCTTAATAGAATTTCGCCACTTTGATTGCAGCCGACTTCGTCCATTTATGTATTCAATTGTAAAAACAAAAGCAAAATAATAATGAAATACTTCATTGATCTCGATGTAATTGTTAGCATGTTCACCGTTTTCAAGGGAAAGTGGACTTGTGTTCGTTGTGATAACTTTATTCTTACACACGTAACTGAAAAAAAAAACTTCGGGTTCGATTTACTGATACTTGCAATATTTAATTCAAGATCTTTATTACTTTTCTTTATCAACATTTCTGTATCGCGTGGTAGTCTTTCGAACTCTATTTTATCATTTTCATTTTGAGATGACAAGTATTTATGGTTGGCCCGTTTTTTCTGTAAATGCCCAGATTCAAATTGGCTGTTCCATCACTTGGGTTTATTCTTATTATTACGTTAACGTCTTTTACTATCTGTAACACAAGACTTTACAGCACAATTCAAAATATTATTCAATATCCCCCATGATTCGTCTATATTCGGTTGCCTTGATAATACCTCCAATCTGTTTCTGATAAAATCGTCCTCTCTTTCAAAGTTACCTTGTCTATACAGGAAAATTTGTTCATCGCTAACGCTTTCTCTGTACACATCGAAATTCATATCAAAGGACACAATTAGATCATCCCTAGTGCCAAATTCAGGGCAGAAATTCAAATTCTTTAACAAATTGGTATTTGTCGAAAAGACAGGTTCCAAAGTGTTGTCAGCTCGCGTGGTGTTGTGGACATGCTGAGTTAACGCATTTTCTAATAAATTGCTGTCGAAGTCGTGAACCGAATGAGAGCTTAGCATATTCCCCCAGGACGTAATGGCTAGGTTGAAATCACCAAATATGACGCAATCGAATTCAGTACTTATTTCAATTAACTGGACCTATAGCTAGTTATCAGTGTTAATATTGTGAACTGGGGCTCTATAGATGAGTCCGATTAAAACATATATCGAGTGAATTTTTATTTGCAAAAATAGAAAATCGATAATATCAACTTTCTCGTATTCTATAACAGTAGGATAAAGACTGGCTTTTACATATCGTAATACTCCTCCGTATATTTTATTCGCTTTTATATAGCTAAACATTAAGTGACGAGGTAAATTACATTCAGCCAAAAAGTCTCTATTTGTAGTGTTCAACCAGGATTGTGATATGCCAATAAAATTTTAATCTTCGGTCGCAACAAGGGCTTCGAAGTCTGAAAATATAATTTCGGATGCTGCGGGCATTCATTTATCAGAAAACGAAATATATCAATGGAAAGCTAATAAAATTCTGCTTTTATTGATATGTTCCATGTTACAAGTTGTCTCACAAATTTTTACATGACGACGAGTTTAATTGAATTATAAGTTCATGCATAATTCTTCAGAGTCTCATAATGACATTTATTTAATGTGTTTTATTGTGTTTTATGTGATAATCTTATAGAACAAATATTTCCGAAGGTAACAGTATATCCTTTATACATGTATAACACGATATACTGCGGGGTCATGCTTTGAGAACTTACGTGGCTCTAGAGTGAACAGAGAGCAAGCTTCTCAAGAGTGGGCGGGGGCAAGCGGTTGGAGGAGGCGCCAATGCGGGAGGTTGGGGGAGCCTGCCGAACTGGAGATTGTATTGTTAATATGCTGCCGGGTCACGGGGTTTGTCACGGGGCATACCGCTGGTCTTCATGCTCCCTGCATCCACATATGAACATTACCGACGGATGTAAACATAGAACACAATAGTCATGTGTAATTGCTCAGGCCTTATATCGTAGTGTATGTGCACGTCAGGCCTTCAACCACACGTGCTCTTATAAGTTATATGTGTCTATTTACTTGTAGCTCATCACCCTCCATCATTGGTTAAGCATGGTGTACCTATCATATAGGAGGCTGATACTTACTTTGTCTTTGCATCTCTCTTTAAGTGTTTGTTCCTGACATTTTTTCTCATTAACATTGACCTGAAAAAAATTTCTACCGTGCGATTTAGTAAACTGATTCTCGACAAACTATGCAGCAAACAGAAGGGCAGACAACACACGGTTTGATATATATTCATCAAGATTATAACTGCTCTTTTTATATTCTATCATTACATAATTCATATCCTCAAACGCAAGGTGTAAACACGAAGGTATAACGACATTATCAAGCGCCAAGAAGGATTAGACTAGTTTACTTAAGTTAAGTTCCTTGAAAACGATAATTAAAATAAATCCTATGAAAACTCTCTCTCTCTCTCTCTCTCTCTCTCTCTCTCTCTCTCTCTCCTCTCTCTCTCTCTCCTCTCTCTCTCTCTCTCTTCTCTCTCTCTCTCTCTCTCTCTCTCTCTCTCTCTCTCTCTCTCTCTCTCTCTCTCTCTCTCTCTCTCTCTCTCTCTCGTCCTTTTTTTTCTTTCCTCCTTCTTTCTCTTACCTCCTTCTCCTCCCTCCCTCCTCCTCCTCTTCCCTCCGTCCTTCTTCCTCCTCTCTCCTTCTACCCATTCCCTCTTCCTTTCACTTACCTCCTTCTGCCTCACCCCTCTACACACACGCAGCCGGCATCACTAGACTGTTTCTCGATCGCAGATCCTGACCAACTACAAACCGACAGTGGAGGAGCTACACCGCGGAGAGTACGAGATCGAGGGTGAGACTCTTACCCTCGACCTTCTGGACACCTCGGGATCCCACCAGTTCCCGGCGATGCGAGAGTTGGCCATCAGGCAATCCGACGCTTTCCTTCTCGTTTACGCTATCGACAATGCCGCTTCGTGGGAGCTCCTCGCCACGCTTAGGGAAGAAGTATGTCCATCCGTTCTGGTATGTAAGTAAACGAAAGGTCGGGAGCTAATGTGAAGGTTTAAAATTTCTTCTCGTTGGTGATTATTTGTTTTCTCATTTAATCTCTTTCCACATTTTTGCCTCATAAGTTTTATTGTTTTCATCTTTGGTTAATGTTTTGTTTCGTCACCAGTATTCAACATGATTGCTTTCATATTTTGTTTCGCTGTATAATGCCTTCCTCGAACTCATATCCTGGAGTTTCTGCACTTGTTTATCATCTTTTTCAATCCATACGACGTTTCTAAAATATCCTTACAGGAGGGAATTTTATATATGACATAAACGTTGCCACAAGGGAGCAAAATCACACAAAGATCATCGCATAATTTTTTTTTTTTTTATCTTTTCGGTAATTTATAAACACAAATTATATATTATCTCCTGATTCACGCTGTTTAGCTATTAAACATTATGTCGCCGAGGGAAGAAAAAAAGAAACTTAAAAATCTGTCCTTCAGTATGTCCATCAATAAATATTTCACACAAAACTAACAAGTAGGTGTGTTCAGCAGAGGACAACATTTTGTGTGGTGAAAGAGAAAGTTTGAGGAAGAACTATAAATTCATTGCGTGACAATGTTCCAATTACTGACCGATTTTCTCTCTCTCTCTCTCTCTCTCTCTCTCTCTCTCTCTCTCTCTCTCTCTCTCTCTCTCTCTCTCTCTCTCTCCTCTCTCTCTCTCTCTCTCTCTCTCTCTCTCTCTCTCTCTCTCTCTCTCTCTCTCTCTCTCTCTCTCTCTCTCTCTCTCTCTCTCTCTCTCTCTCTCTCTCTCTCTCTCTCTCTCCTCTCTCTCTCTCTCTCTCTCTCTCTCTCTCTCTCTCTCTCTCTCTCTATATATATATATATATATATATATATATCTTTGTCCTGAGCCAATATAGGTTTCATCTAGCAAAACACTCATTCATTCATTCTTTTGTTTCTACCTTTTCTTCGTGAGACTCCAAACTTTCCGGAGAGGAGATAATGACTTACAAAAATCTAAATTGATCATACTTTCCATTCTTTTACGTTTAGGAAACAGTAACGACTTATACAGGTTTTTTTTACCATTTAATTATCCCTTTCTTTTCCCCTAAATAATTGGAAAGGATACATTTAGTTATACGACGTTAGGGTGGATGGATGAATAAAAACTTTCGAAAAAAAAGATACTTGATTTTCAGCTATAAAAAAATAAAGAGAAAAACATTTATAATCTAACGAAGAGAGAGAAATTAACATCATTTTCTTTTACACGAGACCGAAAAACTGAATGATTAAAAAATATTGCTATTTATATGATATCTAAGGATATCTAAGTATAATCTAATCCCGGCCAGGGCAGTCAGCGTACAGCCCTAATGCTGTTCATCCTTCCTATCGGGGCTGGTCGATAAATGGGTACCTGGGGAAACCTGGGGAAGGTAGCTGTGGTCACCCAGATGTCACACTAGCCCTGTGTCCCGGTGTCACGGACCAGAAGTTACCGCGGACCAGAGGTTACCAAAACATCAATTCCGCATGCACAGTCAATGTAAACAAATCGTGCCGTACCAGAAGCGACCAGAAATTGCAGGGAGGACCAGCACTCACGACTGTGACTGATTTATGGGTGTACTTCAGGGCCAATATCGTCGATCACAACATCACTGTCTATAAGTAACAACAAAAACAATAATATCGAGGGGCTGGAAACATTTAGGATATTCATAAGTTTAATAATTGAATTATAACACTGACATAAACTTTAATAAACTTCTCCACTAATCTATATTTCCATCCAATTTCTTAATTCCACACATACATACACCCTCGGAATCAACAGATACATACACATTTTCAAAAAGGTTTTTCATCGATATTAAATGTAACGGAATAAAAAAATACATACACACTTTCAAAAAGATATTTCATCGATATTAACTATAAAGAAATAATATTATAATGAAGATCAGAAGTGGACACTTCTGGTCCACGCATGCGCAGTTGCTGTTTTGGTAACTTCTGGTCGGTGACCCTGGGGTAGTGGGTTGGGTCACCCACCCCAGGCTCAAGGGCTAATGCGACGTAGATGAGCACCAAGGCCATGCGCAGCTTAGCGTATGCTCCTATTTAACCCTTACCTTTTCTGTAATAGCATTCTCTAGAAATTCCATTTTTCTTTGTGTTTGGCTCAGATGAAAACAAGGATTATTGATAATGAAGAAACAACCAATATAGGAGTGAAGGAGGTTAAGGGACGTGTACTTTTCACAGATCGTGAGTCTGCGAGGCGCCAAGGTCCCTATCGTGGTGGTGGGCAACAAGAGTGACCTAGAGGTTCGCCGCTTGGTATCAAGAGCCACGTCCCAGGCAAGGGTAGAGCTGGACTGGGATCACGGATACACCGAGACCTGCGCGCTTCAGCCTGACTCCGTCCTTGCTCTATTCAAGAAAGTCCTTCAACAGGGACAGGTTCGTGTTCCACGCTTCCGGCTTTTGCTTTCCTACTTGCTCTTATTTTGGTCTTACTTCCATCATTACTCCTTATTTTCTTTTTTTGCATTACTTTTTTTTTTTTTTTTTTTTTTTTTGCACTTCCATTGTAGGAAGGCACGGGCTTTCTAAGAGCCCGTCAGTGTTAAGCAGTTAGCTGTCACAGTAGTTAACGGGGTGGAGGGTATGAGGCGACGACTTCAGCAAGGACATTTAGGGGGACAGCAGGAAAATCTTACACGTATAAGTTACTGTTATTATTGGTGTACTTGTTCTTAGTCACGTGATGAAAAAGGAAGTCCTACCGAGAGGACTGTATATTTTCGTGTTATTCATCCCCCTATCAAAATGAAGGACAGCGGGAGGAAGAAAATAGCAAGCAAATAATATATTCAACGCTACTCACACATGCACTTCTTATACCACTAAGACTCAGCACAAACATACACATGAATCAATCAATTAATCATTGGGGGCATACGCCGGGAGGCGCGTCGTCTCGCCCACTCTACGGCGCCACTCCCGGGGGTCACCACGCGCAAGTCCCCATGCAACCTCCCTTCCCATACCAAGCAACTCTCGACAGGAAACATCAACTTGGCCCAGCCACGAGACTTGTGGGCCTTGTGTCGCCCCCTTGGCCTCCTCCAAGCTGGATTGTCTCTTAGAGATACAACCCGGAAGGATTGGTTTCAGGGTAGCATGCCACATGCCCCAATAGCCGAGGTTGGCGCTGACGGACTATGCAGGTAATAGGCCTCGATTTAGTCTCATGACGCAATTGCTGACTTTTTTTTTTTTTTTTTTTTAACATCACAAAGGACTGGCCAAGGGCACAACAAAAATAGGTACCACAGAGCCTTGTCAAAGACTTGACACGTAATCATCTCAGTGATACCCCATTATTCTGCCAAGACATTTATTACCAAAGGCATCGATTCGCCTCCTCAAGTCACTATTTAGTGGCCATGTCTCACATCCATAGAGTAAGACAGGGATCACAAGAGACTTGAAGATCCGGATCTTTGTCCTTCTGCACAGGTACCGACAACGCCAAATTCTCGTGCTGAGCGAGTCCATAGCACCATAGGCTATGCAATTCCGCCGTAAGTCTTCTTGACGTGTGACCCGCCCTCATAATGGACTGCGCTACCAAGGTATGTAAAACTTTCCAAGATTTCAATGTCCTCGCCGCACGCATAAACAGATTGTACTGTTTCAGCTAGTAGGAGTCCAATCACTTAAACTTTGGTCTTGAGCCAAGAGACCTCAAGTCCCAAAAGCTTTGCCTCCTTGTGCAGTGCCTCGAGAACCATCACCAGGACCTCCAGTGACGTAGCAAAGACTACATCATCGGTAAAAACAAGATCGGTGATCTTGGTGCTGCCGAGGGATGCTCCAATCACTTCGATCTACAACTTTGCCCAATACCCAGTCCATACAAGTGTTGAAAAGTGATGGGTATCCCGCGAAGTCGCAGAAGATCTCCGAGTGTCAGAGCCGAGGTGGCTATCAATTAATATTATCAATATTCAGAATGGTGAGGAAGAAAAGTCAAGGTGTATGATACCCCGCATATATTTGCACAACACAAAATTAGCAATAACTGGCTAGCAGCCAAATAACATGAACCAAGCAACTAACTGATCGGGAACTAACAATAGCGATATCAGAGCAGGGGTATGTCACCCAAATAACTCTCTGTAACCTAGCCTGGATGAGGAGAATTGCAGCAGCAATCTTCAGCAACATAGTTAGCACCTCAGGCAGCGGGGAGTGCTGAATGGTGTCGGGTCAGTGAAGGGCATTCTGGATGAGCGCCCAATTTTGCAGTCAGTGCCTTCAGAGGATGAGAACATCAGCTTGTGGTGGAGGTGTTGAGGGCGGCTAGCTGTCTGTCTGTCTAGTGTACAGCCGGCTATGGAGTCACCTTAGCTAGAGTACCCCCCTACTTCCCATGTACTTGTGGGAGTAGTCCCTCACGGGGGTGGGAGTATTGACGTGGCACCGGCCAAAAAGCACTTGAGAGGCAAACCATCGCCGGTCGGTGAAAATGGTAATCCCCTCCACAGGTAGGAGGGAACGAGGCAGGTGAGTTTTTCACACATGTCCCCACCAAAGCACAGCCGATGACGAAGAATAACTGCAGCTGACCAGGAAAACATACAAATTATTTGTAAATGGCTGGAGAGCAGAAATCAAACAGAGAAGAACTATTGCCAATGCCAGCTGAGCAGGTCGGCTTCAATCAGGTTTGTCTGACAAGGCAACATAAACTACTTTAAATTTATAAGGATGAAGGCCTAAAGCCAATCGCAACACTGTCATTTCTATGACAGTAGATAGAAATGACTATGAAGACTATGAGGCTTGTGGTCAGCTGCAAGGATAAATTCCTCAACCTGTAAAATTGAAGTCAAACCTATGGATGCCGAAGACAATGGATAGGCATTCCCTTTCGATCGCAGAGTAACGTCGCTCCCGATCTACTAGTAATTTCCGGCTGGCGTAAGGGATGGGATGTGGACGATAATCATGATATTGGAAGAGTACAGCTCCCAATCCATAGTGTGAAGCGTTGGTGCGCAGGACGAAGGTCTAGCTGGGGTCAAGAAACCGAAGAAAGGGTCCTGAGGCCAAGGCTTGCTTCGAACCGTGAGTGCATGCATGTCTTCCGTCCACTGTAGGGGTTCCCGTACCAGCTTCATCAACAAGTCAGAGAGGGGGCCGGTGAGCTCTGAGGCCTGAGGAATGAAAACTTCATAAAAAGAGATCAAGCCTAGGAAACTCCGGAGTAACTTGGTGGTAGGAGGCGTCATGGAGGCGATAGCAGCCATCTTGCCAACTTGTGGTTGTAGGTGGTGCCGTGACAAGACAAATTCTAGATAGTTCATGGACTCGACTCCAAACCGGCACTTTGTAAGTTTGACTGTCAGACCGTGCTGTTTTAGTCTATCCAAAACAAACTTGAAGACAGAAATGTGAGTGGGCCAATCAGAAGAATATACAAAACTATTGTCAACATAAAAAGTAACATTAGACAAACCAATAAGCAAAATTCGCAAAACTGAATATAAAACAAAATAAAAAAACGAACATAAGGGCACAGGCCGTGACTAGAAAAACGTAGAATGACAAAACGTAGTAGTAGTAGTCCTAGTAGTAGTAGTTGGAGAAGGATAGACACATGGTACGTTTTAGCTTGCATTATCTCGGTTGTGGTGAGGGTGATGTCGTGATCATCAACCTGAGCAGAATGATTCCAATTGAGAGCAGGATTAATGACATGTTCCCCATAGTTAGGTAGGCCATCAGACGTTAAAGTAAGCTGAAGTGAATTATCAATACCCTCACATAAAAGCAGGAGAACTTACCCTTTTCCTCGGACTTCGATGTAGGTGAAATCTCGTCGAGGACTTGCAACTGCTTTTCCTCTGGATCCAATAAAAGTGAACTCTCGTTGAGGACTTGCAACTGCATTTCCTCGGGCTCCGATGAAGGTGATGGATACACTGGACTTACCAGCTCAATGGCAACTCGGGACAAGGGCTCAGCTACGACAGGTAGCGTTTGAATGGGTACTTAACGTACCCGACCCTCAGCTGATATGCGCTGACACTTGTCGCAGAAACGTCAGTTATTCCTGATGTCCGCGCACATGCCTAGCCAATAAAAGTCTTGAGAGATCTTCATCTGGGTCTTACGGTGGAAATGACCAGCCAAAGGATTTTCGTAAGCTACACGTAGGATGACGGGACGGTACTCAATGGGGACAACCAAGGATATATGAATTTACATTTTATGTGCGATCCGAGGAGAGACATTTCCGGTACAGGAGGCCGTCTTCATATAGAAACTTGTAAGTGGCACCATCCCGTGCCTTCTCTGCTTCACGAGTAGTAATCTTGGTACGTACGTACTATACACTGCAGTGAAGGACAGGATTCCTGTAGTCGATGAAACTCATCAGGGGTCACAGACAAAGGATGGAGTTTAGGCAGGACTAGAGGGTGGATACGTTTAGCTCGACCAGCTCTGGTCTCTACAGCACACACTTGAATTGTAAGGGACTCACTTGGTGGTAGAGGCTGATATCCAAAAAGGGGACCATCCTCAGCATTCGATGGGAGTCTCCGGGAGAATCAGAGTCATCAATATGAAGAGGAGATTTTTAGCTCGACCAGCTCTGGTCTCTACAGCACACACTTGAATTGTAAGGGACTCACTTGGTGGTAGAGGCTGATATCCAAAAAGGGGACCATCCTCAGCATTCGATGGGAGTCTCCGGGAGAATCAGAGTCATCAATATGAAGAGGAGATAATGGATCTTGTGGAAGTGAAACATCGGTGATGGCTTGGTCTTTATTACTATGAAGAGAAGGGTCATCCCTGAGTTGAGAGTCAGGACTATTAGGAACTAGTACACCGGGAATATTGCCAATTAAAGAACTAGCATATTTAATTGGGGTCCTTACGGCATCTGTCCAACCAGTGTATAATGGGCACCGTAAGTAACACCTAACAAAAAGAAATTCGTCAGTGCGTCCTAAATGGCAAGCATTTTTCACTTTGGGGCAAAATGATGGGTCAATGTCTGGCAGGGCCTCTTCAGAAACTACGACATCTACAACTACTTTCAAATACAAAACTCAAGCATTACTCCGGGGCTTCCGGTAACAATGGTGCGCAGAAGCGACTTACAATCAATTAACGCCCACAATCTCAAGAAGCATAATAGTTAATTGATCGTCTTATCATGGCGAGGTCGCATAATATGTCTGGGCCGAGGTGGCTATCAATTAACATTATTAATCTTCAGAATGATGGGACAGAAAAGACACGGAGTATGATTACCCCGATTATATTTCCACAACAAAAATAGCAAAAAATGGCTAGCAGCCAAGTAACATGAAACAATCAACTAACTGCAACAATAACAGTAGTGATATCCGAGCAGGGTTATGTCACCCAAATAACTCCTTGTACCGCAGCCTGGATGAGGAGAATTGCAGCAGCAATAATAAGTAACGTAGTTAGCACCTCAGGCAGCAGGGAGTGTTAAAATGGTGTCGGGTCAGTGAAGGGCGGTGTGGATGAGCGCCCAATTCTCCAGTGAGTGCCTGCAAGGGATGATAACAGCAGCTTGTGGTGGAGTAGTTGTCGGGTTGAGAGCGGCTAGCTGTCTGTGTGCCTAGTGTAGAGCCGGCTTTGGAATCACCTTGGCTAGACTACCCCCCGTAACCCTGAAAACGGGGGTGGGACTGTTGACGTGGCACCGGCCAGCAAACACTTGCAAGGCGAACCATCGCCGGTCGGTGAAAGTGATAATCCTCTCGTTAGGTAGGAGGGAACGAAACAGGTGTAGTTCCTCACACCAAGTGACTCACGATGCAAACGAGTCAAACGTCTTCTTGGGATCAACATAAGCTGCAAGCATCCCCTGTCGAAACTCACGTCGGCGTTCCACCAGGACACGAAGCACTAGGATACGGTCCATTGTTGACTTACCAGGCGTGAACCCAGACTGCTGAGGTATCTGACGTTTCAGCAGATAACTGCGGATCCGTGTCAGCAATAGATGGGTAAGCACCTTGCCTGGCACGTTGAGCAGAGTAATACAGTGCTAATTGGTACAGTCCAGACGGTCCCCTTTCCCTTTGCAGACAGGGACGACCAGCCCCATTTTCCAGTCAGGAGAAATGGTACCTGATATGGTAATGGTACCCTGTCAGGACACCATGCAACCCGCGGATCATGGCCTCACTCCCAGCTTTGAGGAGCTCCGCACCGAATTTACAAATACTACCTGCCTTTCACAATAATGACGATGATGATAATCATAATATTAGTACAAATGAAATTGATAATTATAATGACGATAATAATGATAATAATAGTAATAACAGTAATGATAATATTGATTATAATAATAATAATAATTAGTGATGGATCTAGGTGTCTGTTTTTCACAACCGCGGTTGCGGTTGTGTTTGCGGTTGTCGAATTGTCTACAACCGCGGTTGCGGTTGCGGTTATCAGACTTATGACAAGCGCAGTTGCGGTTGTGGTTATCATATCCTAGGAAAAATGCGTAATTATTAACTGGAATATTACTTTATAGTGCGATTTAGCCAAACTTTGTACATAATATTGTTCACGGTGGACCCTCCAACTGACCAACTTCACACCACTGGATTACGGGCAGTGCATGCCGATCCTCCCATTGACGAAACCGCATCCTCTCTTGACGATGCCAGAGTAGCTGTAGCAAAGTTGAGGGGTGAAAAGGCAGATGGTGTCTGTAATATCAGTGCGGAGCTCCTCAAAGCTGGGGGCGAGACCATGATCCGCGGGTTGCATACTGTCCTGACTGCCGTGTGGCAATCAGGTACCATTCCTCCTTACTGAAACAGGGGGCTGGTTGTCCCTTTTTGGAAATGGAAAGGGAACCGTCAGGACTGCAGCAATTACAACGGTATTACACTGCTCAGCGTGCCAGGCAAGGTGCTTGCCCATCTACTGCCGACACGGTTTTGCAGTCATCTGCTGAAACATCAGAGACCTCAGCAGCAGTCTGGGTTCATGCCTGGTAAGTCACCAACGATCCGTATCCTAGCGCTTCGTATCCTGGTGGAACGCCGGTTTTGACAGGGGATGCTTGTAGTTTATGTTGATCTCAAGAAGGCGTTTGACTCAGTGCATCGTGAGTCATCGCATGATTCCTGCAAGGACTATTGGTTTGATGACTGGTCTATATACTCTGGGACTGAGAGTGCTGTGAAGTGTGGGGGAGGTGTATCCAGCTTTTTTCCTGTGAATACACGAGTGAGGCAAGGGTGCGTCCTTGCCCCATCACTTTTCAACACTTGTATGGACTGGGTATTGGGCAAAGTTGTAGATCAAAGTGATTGTGTAGCATCCCTAGGCAGCACCGAGATCACTGATCTTGTTTTTGCCGATGATGCAGTAATCTTTGCTGAGTCGTTAGAGGTTCTGGTGATGGCTCTCAAGGCGCTGCACGAGGAGGCAAAGCCTTTGGAACTTGAGATCTCCTGGCTTAAGACCAAGGTCCAGGTGTTTGGAGGCTTACTAGATGAAACAGTACAGTCTGCTCATGCGTGCGGCGAGGACATTGAGATCTTGGAAAGGTTTACATACTTTGGTAGCGCAGTCCATAATGACGGCGGGTCACGTCAAGAAGTCTTACGGCGGATTGGTATAGCCCACGGTGTTATGGACTCGCTCAGCAGGAGTATTTGGCGTTTTGGTACCTGTGCAGGAGGACAAAGCTCCGGATCTTCAAGTCGCTTGTGATCCCTGTCTTACTCTATGGTTGTGAGACATGGACAATAAATAGCTACTTCAAGAGGCGAATCAATGCCTTTGGTAATAAGTGTTTTCGAAGAACCATGGGGTATCGCTGGGGTGATTACGTGTCAAATCAGTGATTGCACCGTGAGACTGAATCGAAGCCTATTACCTGCATAGTCCGTCAGCGCCACTTCGAATATATGGACATGTGGCACGCTACACTGAAACCGATCCTTCCCATCGGGTTGTATCTGTAAGAGACAATCCGGTGTGGAGGAGGTCAAGGGGGCGCCCACAAGGGTCGTGGTTGGGGCAAGTTGATGCTTCCTGTCGAGAGTTACTTGATATGGGATGGGAGCCTGGATAGAGACTTGCCCGTGGTGATCCCCGGGAGTGGCGTCGTAGGGTGGGCGAGGCGACGCGCACCACGGCGTAGGTCCAAATGATTGATTGATTGTTTGGTACATAATATATATTGAATAACTTATGTTGAACACAAGTTTTGCAACACACAAATAGCGGTAAATTATATGTACAGTCAATAATGAAGTATATTTTAAACTTATATAGCTATTATGAAAGAATTGGTCAAACTAATTAAAACTATATTATGCACAAAGTGTGTTACCATAAATGTATTTGGTAGGGGATAAATTACTATGGAAGTAAACTTTTTCCCCGGGTTCCTCGGCCAGCCTCACGGCCAGAGTCGCTTTGTTAATGTTTATCACTTGATCATGACGTCGCGTGCATACTATCTATACTAAGCTTTCACAACCGCAACCGCAGTTATGGAACGGCGGTTGCGGTTGCGAGTGTGAAGACTTCGAAAAATGCGGTTGCGGTTGCGGTTGCGGTTGTGAATTTTTGTGCGGTTGTAGTGCGGTTGCGGTTGCGGTTGCGGTTTTTCGATCCAACACTAATAACACTAATAATAATAATAATAATATTAATAATGATAATGATAATAATAATGATAACAACAATAGCAATAATAATATCAGTAATCATAATAACGATAATAGCAGTGATTATATTAATTCTAGAAAATAATGATAATAGTAACAAAAATTATACTAATGTTACTACTACTTACTACTACTACTACTAATAATAATGAAGTTAATAATAATTGTGGTCTAATAATGGAGGTCTCACAGTATTCAATGATAAAGACATCAAAGCATATGTGATATTACTAAAATATAGTATGAACATAAACAAGAGTACCTGGCAGTGCTCTCGAAAACAAGATGTGGAAAGAAGGAAATATCGTTTAAGAGGAGTCAACACGTAATTGGTTTCATACTTGCTCACTCCTCAGGTAACCGTGTTCTCAATACTACTGACTAGGCAAGAAAAATAAACAAAGAAAAGAGGAAGGAAGATCAGAATAAGGACACAAATTATGAAGGAGAAAGGTTGATAGAGGCCGACGAGATTAAGAGAACAAATATAAATAGCGAAATAGAAATAGAAAAGCGAGAAGTTTCATCAGTGCAACCTTCCCGCTCTACTACAAAGGGAAATTGATATATAAAAATAAAAATCATCAATATCTTCGGAGAACATAATTATACACATATTATCACATATCTTAAGGAAAGGGGTTTTGAAATTCATTCATTACCTCCGCCAACGAAGTTGGAGGGGTTATGTTTTCACCCCGATCTGTCTGTCTGTCTGTCTGTCTGTCTGTCTGTCTGTCTGTTTGTTAGTGTACAGGATTTCTCGAAAGGTTACCAATAGATTTGGACCAAACTCAGTATATCAAGTCTATTTGGTATAAGGAAGAACTGATTTAATTTTGGATGAAATCTATTGACAACTGTTGCCATGGCAACCAATTGATGAAATATTCGGCCGGAGGTATGCGCTCATACTGAGTGCATATATATATATATATATATATATATATATATATATATATATATATAATATATATATATATATATATATATATGTATATATATATATATATATATATATATATATATATATTATATATATATATATATATATATATATATATATATATATGATATATATATATATATATATATATATATATATATATATATATATATATAATCACAACTGTTGCCATAGCAACCAATTGATGAAATATTCGGGCGGAGGTATGCGCTCTACTGAGTGCCCCCCCCCCTAGTTCCCTCTGTTCCGGTTCTATGAATTATATTTTATCGAAGTATTGTGTAGAGTAATGTATATGTTATCTGGACGACACAAATTCAGTGTAGCGTCTCAAAAAAATATTCATCTAGTGATGATACAATATTCTTATGACGCAGGGGATGTTAGACAAATTTGGTGCTAGACACACGCACAAAAATATGATAAAATAGAGAAGGGAAGACATAAAATACATTACTTAAGTGGCAAGTAGAAGGATTACGGATAAACGGAAGGAAAAGGATATACTTAAGAATAAGAATTTGGTTAAAGAACTTCAATTTGTGAGGAAAAATCTAATATCAGATCTGCTCTGGTTTGGAAACGGGAGGTAATGAACACTGGATATTGAAAAGTTACGGAAAGGTAGGAAGATCAAAGGGATACAGGGAAGGGAAGGCAAGAGGGAAGGAAAGAGAGAGATAATATATATGTGTGTTATTATCATCATTCTCGACCTCGACCTAGTTACCGGATCTTTCTGTGTCATAAACGGTGCGAGTTTACTTTCCCAGAATTGGTGTGTGTGTGTGTGTGTGTGTGTGTGTGTGTGTGTGTGTGTGTGTGTGTGTGTGTGTGTGTGTGTGTGTGTGTGTGTGTGTGTGTGTGTGTGTGTGTGTGTGTGTGTGTGTGTGTGTGTGTGTGTGTGTGTGTGTGTGTGTGTGTGTGTGTGTGTGTGTGTGTGTGTGTGTGTGTGTGTGTGTGTGTGTGTGTGTGTGTGTGTGTGTGTGTTGTGTGTGTGTGTTGTGTGTTGTGTGTGTGTGTGTGTGTGTCAACTTCACTATTTCCCACCTGCTTTTTATAGAATTCTTTTTTTCCCCTTTCTCAGATCCGGTATAAACTGAGTCCCGCAGTGGAGAGGCGAAGGAAGTCCTTGCCCACCTACACGCAAAAACAGAAGCAGGAAAAGTTTTTCTTCAAACGACACTCGTGCAACGTTTCCTAGATACGAGACGATCCTCTGTACCTCTATTCTTTAGGGGAGGGAGAGGAGATGGTCACACCCATTGTGGCTCCCTGACTACACCCCGCGCCTGCACCAGCCATGCAATGACGCCTCCACGTGCGTCAAGTCGCTGCTACTGTGTGTCAGCTGTTGTGTAATTTTTTTCATTCTGTGTACCAAGTTATGTGTGCCTGTAAATGTCTGTCCGTCGCGAAGTTTATGGGCGAAAAAAAACCCCACTGCAAACGCGGTTTCGTTATTTATGTTTGCGAATCAAAAGCAAAAATGTTTAGTTAGTATGATATACACAATCCCGTGGTACTCCTCGTCAAGTATTGCGTAATCTTTAGTACGGTAAGTAACGCAGGTCATTGATACGGAATCACACAATAATATACATATACCTAGACTCTCGAAAATATAGATATTCAATACGTAAACAAATATCAAATTGAATGTGCCCAAACGAACTGAGAGAAAAAGATACTTATGCTGATTGAATACACTACACAAAAACCTCCAACATTTTCTTTCCGGCAAGTACGTTTTCCCTCAAATCCCGAAGAAAAGTGTTGGACAAAATGAACAAGATATAATCATTGTCCTTCATTAATTAAGATGATATGATGGCGTGGAGGAGTATGGTGTCAGGCCCTGCTGCCGCCCTCTGGTACTGCTCTAATGCCCGGCCACACCCAGAATCCAAGGGCATTGTGGTTCAACTGCAGGAGCGCGATTCTCAAGACAGCACTGGTAGCTGGAGGAGGTACCGTACATGCTGTATCAGGCTCTGTGTTACGTCCCTAATATAATTTCGACCATAGAATAAAATTTATGTAAGAGTTAAGGTTTATTTTGTTTTATTAACAAATACATTATATATATATATATATATATATAATATATATATATATATATATATATATATATATATATATATATATATATATATATATATATATATATATATATATTATATATATATATATATATATATATATATATAAATATACTATATATATACCATATATATATATTTTTTTCTTTTGCATCACACAGGACTGGCCAGGAGCGAATGAAAAGAGGTAACATCAAGCTCTCTTAGTTGCCAGTTCCTATAAATAAGACAGTATGGGAATAAATACGACGGGTTGGGCAATTTAGTTCAGGAGGTGTCTTGTCACTCCTGTCTTGAAAATATTTAAGTCGTAGGAAGGTAGAACAATAATAGCAGGAAGAGAGTTCCAGATTTTTCCAGTGAAAGGGATGAAAGGGTAAATATACTGATTAACTCTTGCATTAGGAAGATGGACAGAACAGGAATGAGAATGAGTAGAAAGTCTTGAACAGCAAACCCACGGTAGGGGAGAAGGCATGCAGTTAGCAAGTTTAAAAGAACAGTAAGCATGTTAATAACGGTAGAAGATAGCAGGAGAAGCAACATTGCAGCGGTGATTTAAAGATTGAAG
Source organism: Chionoecetes opilio (assembly GCA_016584305.1). Taxonomy (NCBI): domain Eukaryota; kingdom Metazoa; phylum Arthropoda; class Malacostraca; order Decapoda; family Majidae; genus Chionoecetes; species Chionoecetes opilio. Next base: position 172,774 of record JACEEZ010020087.1, read on the forward strand.
ACAGTCAGTCAGAGCAGGGTAGTTGATGTGACGAAAAGTTTTGACTCAACCCTGTTTAGGAGAGCTGTATGAGTGGATCCTCCCCAAACATGTGAGACATAATCCATACATGGGCGTATAAAGCCCCGGTACAGAACAAGCAACTGAGCAACTGGGAGGGAGAATACAATGGACACAGACGCCACAGGACATGTACATTCTTATTAGCTTTTTTAGCAAGAGATGAGATGTGAGATTTCCAGTTCAGACTTTTAGTAAGGGATAGTCCAAGAATGTTCATTGTAGAAGAAGGAGACAGTTGAGTGTCATTGAAGAAGAGGGGATAGTTGTCTGGTAAGTTTTTTCGAGTTGATAGGTGAAGAAATTAGGTTTTTTGAGACATTGTACACAACAAGGTTTGCTTTGCCCCAATCAGAAATTATAGAATGATCATAAGTTAGACGCTCTGTAGCATCTTTTCGTGAATCACTTGGTTCCTGTTGAATTAGACGTCTAATGAATGACGTTGAAAAATGCAGGGTAGAATCATCAGCATAGGAGTGAATAGGGCTTTGAGTTAGACTTAGAAGATCATTAGTGAATGAAAGAAAGAGAGCGGGTGATAGGACATAACCCTGATGAACACCACTATTGACATACGTAGGAGAAGAACAATGACCGTCTACAGTAGCTGCAATAGAACGGTTCGAAAGGAAGCTAAGATGAAAGTGTAGAGAGAAGAATAGAAACCGAATGAGGGTAGTTTTGAAATCAAAGAAAATATAGAGGGCATAATTTTCAGGAGATGGATGCGTTACGGTACCGTGTGTGTGTGTGTGTGTGTGTGTGTGTGTGTGTGTGTGTGTGTGTGTCTGGGTATGTTGTGTGTGTGTGTGTGTGTGTGTGTGTGTGTGTGTGTGTGTGTGTGTGTGTATGTGTGTGTGCGTGTGTGTGTCAAATATTCACGACAAAGAAGTATTAAGCCCTAACTTATCTGTCACAGTCACCTCCAGAAATAATGTACGATGCAGGTCTTACGCAAGTCTCTTACATTTCAAACACATTGAATCTTCATATAATAAGAGAGACACTACTTTTGCATTATTAGCAAAAAAGACATAAAATGCGAATGCCCTTTTAGTATTTTTTTTCCAACTTGGAAACAGTGGACAGGTGCGGTCTATAATTTCCTTTCCACAAACATACGAGAAAAGAGATCTCACATTATACTCTCCTTTTCTTTTACTTCTCCTCCTTCGCATCCTTCCCTATATCCTCCTCCAATCCCGCTTCTCACAAAATTCGTTCACTTACACGGCTGTTGTAGTGAGGAAAGAAAACGAAGAAAGGAGGGAAAAATTGTCGATACAAGAAAAGTTAGGACGCACAATATAAGAGACAAAAAGGATTGGCGTGTAAAAACAATGACGGCATTCACGAACCAGACGTGAAAAGGAACAAAAGAAAAAAGAAAGATGTGGAGATCAAGGAAACGGGAGAGGGTTAGAAAAGAAAGAAAAGAATCATCAGAGAAATCGGGAGAAACATCAGGGTTATGTCCTATCACCTTTGTTGACGACTTGTGGTACTCCAGGGCTATTGCGGTGAATTGCCGGCTGGCACTTCATTGCAAAGCCAATGGTTGGGCCTTTGTCGACAGCTGGGACCTCTTTTTCGGGCATAACAGCCTCTACCGCAGGGACGGGGTGCACTTTTCGAGGAAAGGAGTTCAGATCTTGTCTGAATCCCTTGAAAGGGAGGTAGATGCACTGCAGGCTTTTTTAAGATAGAGAACCGGGGTTTAGACACGGGGGTTGGGGTAAAGGAAACTTGCGACACTAGGAGGAGTTTCAGAAGGCAGGGAACTAAAGTGATTCGTAAGAAGAGAGAGAGGAGGGGTTTAGTTAAAGATAAAGGGAAAATTGACAAAAAAAAGAGGAGTTGCTTGAAGGTTTACTATACAAACTGTAGGAGTATTTTAAAAAAGATAGATTTCCTGAGAGGAATAAATAGTGTAGAGGATTTTGATATAATAGCATTAACAGAAACATGGTTGGATATGTCAGGAAAGGTATTCGATCCGGAAGTCGAGATAGCTGGGTATAAGTTATTTCACAAGGACAGAGTAGGCAGATGAGGAGGAGGAGTTGCGCTTTATGCAAGAGATGCATTGCAGTGTTGTGTTAACAATGTTATAAAAACAGATGACAGCATAGAGTCTATATGGGTAGAGGTTACGGAGGGAACTGAGAAAATGGTTTTGGGTGTAGTGTATAGGCCTCCAAACTTATGTAAAGAGGATTCAGCTCCTATATGGGAAGAAATAAACAAGGCCTGCAGATATAATCGATTATGCGTGGTGGGAGATTTTAATCTTAGGAATATAGACTGGGATTTAATCATAGGTGACAGCGATGCAGATGAATTGTTAAATATAATCCAGGATAACTTCCTGAGTCAAGCAATCAAGGAGCCTACTAGAGGAGATAATATTCTAGATCTATTGCTGACATATAGAGACGATTTAGTTACAAATGTGGAGGTCGGGGGGAATTTAGATAATAGCGACCATTATGAGATCAGATTTAGCTTAAAATGGGAAGTTGAAAAATTAAGTGGCAATAGGCATCGAATACCTAATTTCAGAAAGGCCAATTATGCGGGATTAAGAAGACACCTGGAGGTTATTAATAAGAGGTGTGGGATGGAGGAGCAGAAAGTTTCCCAGGACAAGGCGTGTCAGCTGGAAAGACCAATTATGAAGGATTAGGAAGGCACCTGGAGGTAATTGGCGCGGTCAGATATGGTAGTGAGGTCGAGGCTGAGGAGATAATTAGAGCGGTTAGACAGGGAAGTGAGGTCAGGGCTGAGGAGGTAATTAGAGAGGTTAGAAGGGGAAGTGAGGTCGGAGCCGAGGATGATTATATCCCATTTGTAAGGAATATAATTGACGGACAGAAAAGAAATATTCCTTATAGGGAGATAAGGTCCAGAAAGAGTGATCCAAAATGGATGACCACCAAGTTAAAACACAACATTGGAGTAAAAAGAAACATTTATTTAAGGTTCAAGGCAGGATTGGTAAACAAAGAAGAGTATAACGTGATGGCGAGGACAGTGAAGAAATTAACTCGAGTTGCTAAGAACAATTATGAGATTAAAGTAGCAGAACAGGCGAACAGGGACCCAAAGGGGTTCTATCAGGTTTATAAAACAAAGACAAGGGAATTAGTTGGGCCCTTAAGGTCAGGACAGGGTGAGGTCTTAAATACGGATGAGGATATGTGTAGGAGTCTAAATGATTATTTCTTAAGTGTTTTTACGGAGGAGGATACACAGACGATACCTGATAGTGAACAGATGTTCAAAGGAAGCGATGAGGAGAAACTCAAAGATATTGTGATAACTAGGGAAATGGTGGAGGAGGGTATAGAAAAAATGAAAACATTTAAATCGCCAGGACCAGATGAAGTGTATCCCAGGGTATTAAAGGAATGCAAGGAGGTTGTTAGTGAGTCGTTAGTGCACATTTTTAGGAAATCGGTTGAGACAGGCGATGTGCCATTATTGTGGAGGAAAGGAAATGTTGTTCCCATATTTAAGAAGGGAGACAGAGGACTAAAGTCAAATTATCGACCCGTAAGTCTAACATCAGTGGTGGGTAAATTATTGGAATCTATTACTGCAAAAAACATTAGAGAGCACTTAGATAAACATAGTTTGATCAATGATTCACAACATGGATTCACCAAGGGTAGGTCATGTCTCACCAATTTATTGAGTTTTTATAGGAAACTTTATGAGACGGCAGATAATGATAAGGATTATGATATAATATATCTGGACTTTAGTAAGGCATTTGACAAAAGTACCACACGAGCGACTTTTAAATAAGGTTAGGGCTCATGGTATAGATGGGAAGGTTCTTCATTGGATCAGAGCTTGGCTAAGTAATAGGTAACAAAGGGTTACAATTAATGGTTCCAAATCTGAATGGGGACTGGTGACAAGTGGAGTTCCACAAGGGTCTGTTTTGGGCCCATTACTATTTTTGATTTACATCAACGACTTGGATAGTGGGATTAGCAGTGATATCAACAAGTTTGCTGATGATACTAAGTTAGGTAGGATTATTGGATCACAGTCTGACGTAAACATATTGCAGGGAGACTTAGATAAACTTAACGAGTGGGCAGTCAGATGGCAGATGGAATTTAATATTGATAAATGTAGCGTTATGAATGTTGGTAGAAAAAACCCTGGTAATAGATACACCATAAGCAATGTATCGCTGAAAAGATCAGAAGGTGAAAAAGATCTTGGAGTGAGGGTGAGCCCAGACCTCCGACCTAGGAAACAATGTATTGAGGCCAGAAATAGAGCTAATAGAGTATTAGGATTCATTACCAGAAGTGTTAAAAGTAAAAGTGCGGAAGTTATTCTAAAGCTTTATCTGGCTCTAGTCAGGCCTCACCTAGACTATGCAGTTCAGTTTTGGTCTCCATATTACAGGATGGATATAGTGTTGTTAGAAAAAGTGCAGAGAAGTATGACCAAAATGATACAAGGGATGCGTAACTTTAGTTATGAGAGGAGATTGAAGTTATTAAAATTACACTCACTCGAGAGACGCAGAGTAAGGGGCGATCTGATAGAAGTTTTTAAGTGGATAAAGGGATTTAATAAAGGAGAGGTAGGAAAAGTTCTTACGGCTTTTAACCAGGGTAGAACAAGAAGTAACGGATTCAAGCTGGAAAAGCGTAGATTTAGAAAGGAAATAGGGAAAAACTGGTTCACAAATAGGGTGGTGAATGAGTGGAATGGTCTCAGTAGACAGGTAGTTAGTGCGGAGTCATTAGGGAGCTTTAAAGGGGAGCTGGATAGGTTCATGGATGGGGATGAAAGGTGGATGTAGGTAGTGTTAGGTGACAGGAACTACCACGTGTAGGCCTCGCGGCCTCTTGTAGCTTCCTTATTTTCTTATGTTCTTATGAGAGATACGATGAAGGAAAAGGTAAAGAGGGATGAAAGGACGAGGAAAGTGGCGTCAATGAAAAAGATGGAGAATTTCTTTTTACAAAAAACGAAGGAGGCAGGTGAGAAGACGACGAGAGAGAGAGAGAGAGAGGAGAGAGAGAGAGAGAGAGAGAGAGAGAGAGAGAGAGAGAGAGAGAGAGAGAGAGAGAGAGAGAGAGAGAGAGAGAGGAGAGAGAGAGAGAGAGAGAGAGAGAGAGAGAGAGAGAGAGAGAGAGAGAGAGAGAGAGAGAGAGAGAGAGAGAGAGAGAGAGAGAGAGAGAGAGAGAGAGAGAGAGAGAGAGAGAGAGAGAGAGAGAGAGAGAGAGAGAGAGAGAGAGAGAGAGAGAGAGAGAGAGAGAGAGAGAGAGAGAGAGAGAGAGAGAGAGAGAGAGAGAGAGAGAGAGAGAGAGAGAGAGAAGAGAGAGAGAGAGAGAGAGAGGGGAAGAGAGAGAGAGAGAGAAGAGAGAGAGAAGAGAGAAGAGAGAGAGAGGAGAGAGGGGAGAGAGAGAGAGAGAGAGAGAGAGAGAGAGAGAGAGAGAGAGAGAGAGAGGAGAGAGAGAGAGAGAGAGAGAGAGAGGAGAGAGAGAGAGAGAGAGAGAGAGAGAGAGAGAGAGAGAGGGGAGAGAGAGAGAGAGAGAGAGAGAGAGAGGAGAGAGAGAGAGAGAGGAGAGAGAGAGAGAGTTTTTGTTTTGTTTTGTTTTGATCAATTTATTACACCAAAGGGTGACAGACATAGTACACAGCCACTCCGCCAAGTCGAGGGATTAACAAGGGACACGTGCCTCGCAGGACACGCTGGAGATACGGTTTCAAAATACAATCAACATCCACCAAAGTGTAGATGATGCATGAGTATGTCTTCTAAATAATTTTCAGATCATAAATATTTACATGTGTCCATTATAACGTGAGTCCCTGTGGTATTAAGTCAGCAACAAGTGGTCTTTTCAGGCAATAGTGATCAAGGGAGTTGGCCATTGGCGTTTCAAACAGCTTACAGGAGGAGAAGTAAGGCGCGTCAACCGTCTCAGCCACTTGCCACACTGGACGGTAGACCAGCCTGAGATGGGCACACACTACGTTGTGTCGGCGAACTATAAGCCCACCGAGTCGATACTCGTATAGTCGAGGAAGAGATTATTCATAGTATTGGATGGACGCACTAATTGCCCTCTAAGCATTGCTACGGTGGCGAGTAGGGAGGTGGGCAGCTTGGCGTACCAAGTTCTGCTTGGTACGCCAAGAAAACTTGCTGTTTTCTTACCCCTGGCGAGGGCACGTCGCAGCTCGTTGTCAGTTATGGCCACATTATCTTCTTCATCAGTCGCCTGTAAGGCAAATGTGAGACGGAGTGCGCGATAGTTTTTCAGGGGGGAGAGAGCGTCATGTATGTACGCTGGAAGATTGCCATTCTGTGACTGTTCTGACCAATTAGTGAGAAGATCCTGTGCGTACTGAGCATGGCTATGGTGGAGGATACCAGAGAGCTTTTTCCTTACAACCCTTTTTGATAAGGTGCCACATGGAGCCAACGCTTGTTTGATGGTTAATACTGTCCGTAAGTTTGTGCCAGGAATCTGTTTGGACACAACAACACTATATAGTAGCCAGGTCATGTCTTGAAAATTGATACGTGTATAAACTCTCAGGACTTGGATGTCTATGAAACGCTAGGCCGTCCTCCATCGCGTTCCTCTCCACCTGAAATATGCGATTACTCAGTGTCAAGGTGCGGGCACCAAGGTGACGCGTATTGTGTGGCTTTCTGACGTATCGGGAGTAGAAGGCATATGTGGCGTTGACGAGTGGGGAATATAGCTGTTCATGACATTTAATTAAGATCTTGGGAAGAAGGTTAGTCATATATGAAACGAATATAGGGCATTACTTGGGTGGGAGTCCAATGCGAGGGCGAGTGTGCACTGGAGAAGGCGTAGCAGGGAGATAATAATGGACGCTGAGAGCAACGTGATCAGAGAAGAGTGCCGGAACAGATGAACACTTGATCTGGGATGCCACGAGACCCAATTTATGGACGGGATCCAGAGTACAGCCACGACCGTGTGTGGTGCCAGCAGTGTCACAACGAGTCAGCTGATCCCAGTAAATATACTCTACAAGTCGAGTCCTGTTATTTTAATTAATGGTCCCAGCAAAGTCTCCCAAAACAGGGTACTATACATTAAGTTCCCTATATAAACCATGCCACGGACGGTGGGAGCTGGGGGAGTAGCTGGATTCATTCTACCAGGCGCAGAGTACAAATTGCATAACCGTATGAGGCCACTGCAACAGTTACCTCAAGAAGCTGAAAGGTCGTGCCATTGTCCACAGAGTTTCGAAGGAAACTATGCTGAATAAAAGAGTGGATATAGATGACGAGTTCTTTCCGAACCCGATGGACACGTGACTATCAAGCGAGGGTGCCTCTCTCGCGGATATACGAAGCCAATAAAGGCTTCTTGAATGAAAATTACGAATGGGAGGTGACTATGCCCATACACCTTAAGTGCAGTAAGTTTTGCCCAACTTGTAATACCACAGGCATTCCACGAGATGACATGTAGCTTTACCTGATTATCAAACTTGGCCCTAATATGACGACGACCGGATAAAAATGTGATAGTGGCACGGGCAGCAGTTAGGGTCTCAACACGAGTGGCAAATAAATCCATCTTCTCTGCAAAGGAGATGGTGGTAGTAATTATAACCTGTTGAGATTCAACCAATGAATTCATTGTCGTCTCGATTGTGGCCTGTTTGCTAACCAGACTATCGTGGTGAGCCTCGATGCTCGCCTCAATGACATCGAACGGCGCTGTAAGTAAAGTAACCCGAGTCAGGAGAGCGGTAACAGCGTCGCGGAATGCAGTTACTTGCGTACAGTCCAAAGTGGTAGTTAAGGCAGGGTGAGGGGCACTGTGGGTGATGGTGGTTGTAGTGCAAGGCGAGTCATTTGTGCGGCAGGGAGGCAGTTAACACCCTGACGTCTCGCGCAGGTATGCCAGACGTTAACCCTTGCTTGGTGAATGCGGGGACATTTCCAGAACGAGGAGTCCGGTATGGAGGGCAGTGGCTGCGACGAGGCTGTGTCAGAAGCAGGGGCAGCTGATGGAGGGGTGAACAATGATGGCGTGGAGCCTCTGAACAATATCGAGAGATGTGACCGATGACCCAGCACCGAAAGCACCATAGCATTCATCCTACGAAACTTACACGATAGCAGGCTGGGAAGGAAGCTAAAGGCGACACTCGAGGGTAGTGGTTGAGGAAGTCTCCAAGTAAGTACTAAACAGTTGATAGCTGAACCATTCTGGTAGAAGCGGCAGGCCGAGTCGATGCCCGGCAGCTCCTTGGCCAATGCCGGATTATTGCAGACAAGGTAACGTGTAAGGTGGTACGAAGGAAGCTTACGGGGGTTTTCAGGCGAGTTTTGAATCTCGAGAGGAAAGGACAAGAACTCTCCTCTCGTCACGCTGTCGACAATGTCTGTGCGGCGGCGGGAGATGTACACGTAGCGGGACGTTATGGCTGCCAGCTTGGCCTCAGCCAGGTCATGGTCAAGATGAAAGGCTCCGTTTACCTCAGACAATCAGCGAAGCTCTATGTCTGCAGATGGGTTGTCCTGGAACAGAAGCTTGATGTAGTCAGCCCCGCTGGAAGCGAACGCTGGGGGTGGAGGGGCGCGCAGCGACGAGGCCTTACGTGAAGGATCCACGAGCTGTGCAGGGCGTGAAGCACTCCATTCAGGGACGGGTGCGCTCTGCTGAGTATCAGAAGATTCCTTTCCCTCCGCTTAAAGTTATAATTCAATCTTAGCTTGTGGTAAGTGGTAATAGTTGGATCCCTTATAATTGGGAGGTTAAAACCAACTATGATGCTGGCGCCTCAAAGTGACTATTCCATTTGCTGTTAAATGGTATACTTTTGAGGTTGTTAAATCCCATGAGGCACTTGTTGCGTTTCTCCACGTATTCAATTTACACAAAGTTAAACTAAATGCAAAGGAAAGCAATAATATGGTTTTGAAGTATAATAATTTTCACACAAGATTCATTCCATTTGCACAATTCGTTAACAGTGAGTGATGTTGCAGGCAAAGTGCTGATTGAAAGAAAAAAACACCTACCTGTATCTTTGATGTATTTTGCCATTCCTTCAACACGCCATGTCTATGTAGTGAGAGGAGGATAAAGGAAGTTAGTTGGCAGGTAGAAATGGAAAGGCAGACAAGGATAAGTGAGGATGATAATGTATATTGCGTGCCTAAGAATGAGTGCGAAAGGAGAGGGCACGAAACTGAACCATATGTGATCACCTTTCTGGTAATAATGTAAGGCTGCAGAGACGTGAAGGTAAATGATTACAGACATAACTATCATAGCGACTCAAAAACAAGGGCGAAACGCGACATGATTTTTCGAGGTAGATGTACCTGTGTTTGGTTGACAATTGGAACGGGAATAAACAATATTTTGTACTATTATAGGTTATCGCTAACCACTTTTATCTGATATGGTTTTATTGTGCTTTATATTATCACATTACAAACCTGAAAGCTCTAAACTTATTCGTAAGTATAGCCTTTTTTTATATGCATGCAATCACTGTTCCAGTTCTATAAATGTATCTAAAACCTTTGTCAACGTACCTCATTAAATTACTTGCTTAGCTTATAAGATTAATTACAACAATTATATTAGGATCATCACTAAAATCAACAATTATTCAGAATTGCATCCAATAAACAACATTAGAATGAGTAGAACTGTTGACCAGCCCATCGTCTCCACAGTTGAAGCAAGGCTATCGGTTGGCTAGTGATTGGCTCCGCCTTATTGGCTGCCAGGCCAGGATGTTGTTGGAGGCTTGTTGTATGTTTTCATCAAGAGTAAGAGTATAATGGAATAAATTACAGTAAAATATGCTTTGATTATTATCAAGCAATGCGTGTATGTCTGTCTGTTTGTAAGTTTCTTATGTAAGGATCACATTATAAGTGATGGACATTTCCGTGCTCATGTAGTTATCTATTCAGACTGAACATTTGCATGCATTATATAATGTGTGTGTAGTGATATTAAGACTGATTATTTCATATGTAACTATCAATACTTTCCATTTACTTCTTTTTCCTGAAAATTGAGTACTTCTTATCTCTTATCAAAGTCATGGAGTAAAGAGAACTCTATAATGTAACTGGCATCTCTGTAGAGATGCTGTATCTCCGAATATGCAGTCGCACCCATATACTAAGTGAGGAGGCGGCGGGAGCTTACTGGTGATCGCTAAGATAAGCGGGTGCGATTGGCATGCACTCAGCCCCAGGTATAATATATATATATATATATATATATATATATATATATATATATATATATATATATATATATATATATATATATATATATATATATATATATATATAATTTCGAGCTATCAGCGTTTGTATTTCATGGTCTCAGCCGCCAGATGTCCATAGTGTCGTCTCTCAGAAATGTGGACAAGGTGCTTTAGAGTAATCAGTTTCGCATTTTTATTCTTATTGTTTATCAGTTGATGCTGTATTTCAATGAAGTTTTTATTTTCCAATCTACATGAGAATATGCCTAGTCATAGACCACTGTATACCTGGACTGCGCACGGAATATCGGCCCATGTTGCACATGGGCCTGAACTTGCCCTGAAGTCGGAGGGCCGCTCGGATTCATATATATATATATATATATATATATACGCATCATATAGACTGATTTATCAGTATATATGATATACTGTAATCTTCGTAAATGCTTGTTCTATAATATTATCAAATAAAAAACTGTATAACACGGTAAAGAAATGCCATTACGAGACTCTGAAGAAATATGCATGAACTTAATATTCACTTCAACTCTTCGCCATTTAAAACTTTGCGAGTCAACTTTTATCATGATGGGTATCAATAGAAGCGCAATTTTATTAGCTTTCCATTGCTATATTTCGTTATCTGATAAATTAATTAACACTATGCATAAATTAGCGTTAAATAAATAAATAAAATCATCAATCGGGTAATTTTCCCGATTGATGAGGTTATTTATTTAGTTAACGCTAATTTATACATGGTGCTAATTCATTTATCAGAAAACGAAATATATAAGTAAATAAATAACATCATCAATCGGGAAAATTACCCGCTTGATGATTTTATTTATTTATTTAACGCTAATTTATGCATGGTTCTAATTAATTTATCAGATAACAATATATAGCAACGGAAAGCTAATAAAATTGCGCTTCTATTGATACCCTTCATAATAAAAGTTGACTCGCAAAGTTTTAAATGGCTAAGAGTTAAGTGAATATTAAGTTCATGCATATTTCTTCATAGTCTCGTAATGGCATTTCTTTAGCGTGTTTTACTGTTTTTTATTTGATAATATTATAGAACAAACATTTACGAAGATTACAGTATATCATATATACTGATAAACCAGTCTATATGATAGTCCATAGACCACTATGTCTCTTTGTCGGGCGCCCCACAGGCCCCTATGCAGCCCCGCAATTCAAAACATTGTCGCGTGTGCAGTCCAGGTATACAGTGGTCTATGGCCTAGTCTAATATTAATAAAAGAATTTCATCGTTGAGTGAAACTACAAAATTTAGAAGGACATTTACCAAATACCAATAGACAAATACCCTTTTACACATGATATAACAGTCAGTTCTTACAGAAATACCAATACATACACCAAGAAACTATATATTAAGCCAAATTGTTTAAGGAAAACACATGTCAGTGTCTGTAACTATTGAAATAATGGCAGACATTATGACATGGTGGCATCTTAAACAGAAGCCTGTCAAGCTGCCAGGCGCACGATTATCATTTTAATATGTGAGCGCGGGGCGTCAACAATACGAGTATGATGACTGTGTTTGTGGGTGCTGTGGCAGACTGATTCAAGAAAAGAAGTAGAAAAACATCCATGTATGGCTGAAGTTAAAGGCTGGGTAATATTTCTAGCAGCATAGCAGCAGGACGGGCGTCCGTCCTGCTGCCTGACCACGGCGCCAAGCAGTATTTTTCAAGGAACTAATTGTCTTCTGAGCAATATTTAACACCTATGACACAAAATGTAGCAATATATTACGCCTCTACCGCCACCCTCATCCATTTTTTCTGTCCACGATATGTCCACGAGATGTCCACGACATTTAGTATTACCTCTCCTTCATCGCATGTGCTATCTTCGGTTTGCTCCAACCGCTTCGCCGCCTGATGCGCCCATGCTGTCTCCTTCGATGTCGCTTCCTGCTTTGGCGCCACGTGCCTTCGGTATGGCTCCTCCTGCTGCTTCTTCGTCAACTGCTCCAGCTTCGACGTCCCTCGCCCACGTCTTCACGCCCGCACGCCCACTGCTGTGCTTCGCCCCGTATGATTCGCGATAAATACTTTCTAACGCTTCGTGGCCCCGCTTGTGATATTTTCAGTAGGGCGTTGAAAAGCTCTCCTCACGTTTGTGTTCCCCTGTGCATTGAAAAGCCTTAATTGCCTTACTTTTGCTTCTTTCTGTGCTTTTATTTGTGTTCAGTGTTCATAGTGCGTTCATTTGGCCTCCTTTGACATTTGTGTGAGTGTTTTGTGCGTAATTTTTGTTTTCCTCCGCAAGTGTCGAAATGGCGATTTCTATGTCCCCCCCCCCCCGGCTACTCCCAACTCCCCACCCCCCCCCCCCCCCCCTACTCCCTGCAACTGCCCGAGTGGTCGTCATCCTCATCCCCCCATCCCCTCACCCCCACCTTGCTGCACCCTGGACCCTGGGCCACGTGAGGTCGGAGATTATCCCTCCCGCCTCCCTCGACTCACCAACCCTCGCGGTCAGCCGGGGAGATTATCTCCTTGTCTCCTCCGTCCGCCGCCCCTGATGTCGGCCGCCCATCGACGCCCATAGCCACCCATGCTGTTGGCCGCCCCTACTGATGCCCTTATTGCGCCAACATTATTTATTTTGCTTGCCGTGTCATTCTTTTTGATATTGTGACTTTCTTCTGGTATCTGCAATTCTTTCAGAGCCTTTTCTGTCTTTTTTTGCATGTTTGGTTTGTTTTCTTCCCACTTTACTTTGTGGTTTGGTATTCTTTTAGCTTCTGTTTCATGCATCTTCTTTTTGTGCTAGCGCTTGGCTCTTTTTTATTTTCTCTCATTTTTTCTTTGTGGTTGTCGCATATTCTCCACTTACTGTTGTGGCTGATCTTACTATTGTTATTCATTTAGTTTACGTCGTTGCACGCATTTTATTTACGTGCTTGCGCGTGTCTTCATTTTTCACTTATTTTTGTGATTAGTAGCTCTGCTTTCTACTCCACTTCGTGTATCTCGTGGTATGGTATTGCTTGTGCTCCTGTGTTGCTTCTTTTACATGTACGTTAATTGCGCTTGTGCTAGTAATTAGCTCATTTTTTATGTCTGTCACTTCTCTTGTGATTAACATTTACATTCTGCATTTCACTTCTCATTGTGAATCCCTTAGTTCTCGTCCCGCTTTCCTGCTTGTGTGGTTCATTCTCTTTCATGTATCATTTGTGATTCTTACTGTTTATAACATTTATAACATGCTTACTGAAACATATATTAGGTAGGAAATTACCCGATTTCATGATTTTTTATATTTAGTTAACGCTAATTTATGCATGCTGCTAATTCATTTATCACTAAACGAAATATATCAATGGAAAGCTATTTAAATCCCGCTTCTATTGATATTCTCCATGTAAAAAGTTTTCTCACAAAATATTAAATGGCGAAGAGTTTAAGTTAATGCATATTTCTTGAAAGTCTCATAATGGCATTTCTTTTGTGTGTTTTACTGTTTTTTATTTGATAATATTATAGCACAAACATTTCCGAAGATAACAGTATATCTTTTATACTGATAAACATTATATTAGGTAGGTAAACTTGTACGGGGAGCGGAGCGGTGAGAACTAGATGGTGTGACGTCACGGGCGATTCATCAGGCCTTCTCCCACGGTGGCCTCGGCTCAGGTCGGTTGGAGGTTAAGAGTGCAAATAAGCGAAGCATGAGTTGCCGCCGAATTTGCTGAGGATCTCAGACCCCACTTCTCACCAGGGTCATATGACCCTGCCTCTCACTACCATAACTCCAATAGCACTCGTCTATGAAAACAAATGTCTCCACCAGAGGAAGGGGCTTATATTGATTTTGTTATGACCGAGAGTATACCTGCGCGGGTTGATCTGTCAAGAATGGTCTGCGAGATCAGGAAAGTGGGTCAGAGCGGGCTGCATATTACCGTTCTCTGGGAAAGTATGCTGTGTGGGGGTGTCGAGTCAATAAATGATGTCCAAGCTCGCGACGTCACATTGGGGTTGTTTAGTCTTGGATTGGTGAGTTCGAGGTCGCGAGTTCGAATCCCACCGGGGGAAATTATTTCGGTCACCTTTAACGTTGTGGCCGGAGGATTATAATCTGATAGTGGTGAGCACAAGGTCCCGAGTTCAAGTTCCGCTAGGAGCATTTGTTTCTTCTATCGTCGAGTGGCTGAAGATACCCACATGCTACCCATCACCCTCACCTTCCCCTGCGACTGCAAGTGCGGTGGAGAGCACCAAGGGGCAGCATGAGCCTCAAAGCAAAATCATCACAGCTGTCACTGTAAAAGTCCAGACTTCGCAACCACGGGCAAACCATCACAGCCTTAACCCTCAACCTAAATAAATATATTATCACCAAACACAACATAACAATATGATTAATTACGGTGATGCCGCTTTTGTTTGGAAATTTTACTTTACGTTTTAAGTACTTTCTGAAGAGTCCTTGGCTGCCCAGCTCCCATAAGGCAATCTGATACATTTTTGCTGTTAACCTTCAGCAACCTGATTCCAGGAAGGTGAAAGTAAAATGTAACTTTCGCTTTAACTCACGCTTTTTACCTTCATTTCCTCTGCTGCAGATCATTCTTTTCCTGTCCCTCCACTCGTTTCCTTGACACGTACCTACCTTCCATCCTCCGATTTGCACCTCTTACCATATTCATTGTCTATTCCCTCACCACATCATTCTCATTACATCTGACTTGGCGCGCAGGAAACAGACAGCAAGAGGTGTTCGACTAGAAAGGTACTTCTTAATGCTCTAGAATATGTACCATTCACACTTCTTAGGGTAAAAAAAAAAATGTTGAAGTTTAAGTGATATATGTACGTAAGTATAAAAAAGCAACACCTAAAGGTCGTATTTGTATTCCTGCTGTACTACTGATGTGCGAAATATACTCCTCCCGGACATTAATGTGTAGCTAGCCTTGTTTGTGATTCCGGTTTTATTGAGTATTTCCCCCATCCGGGATGCCTGCAACTTTTTGTCCGCCTCAGCTGCCTTGCGCAGTGCTCAGGAGCCTCAACAAATGATTGGTACCTGCCTTGTCTTTTTTCTTTCTGCTGCCTTTATTACCGTCCTTTCACCCCACCCCACTCTCTCTCTCTCTCTCTCTCTCTCTCTCTCTCTCTCTCTCTCTCTCTCTCTCTCTCTCTCTCTCTCTCTCTCTCTCTCTCTCTCTCTCTCTCTCTCTCTCTCTCTCTCTCTCTCTCTCTCTCTCTCTCTCTCTCTCTCTCTCTCAAAACTGCCATTACATTATTGGCCATTGCTTATTATTCCAAAAGATTGGATAGTTTTTTTTTCATGTTCCTTGTGTATATTTTTTATATGGGTATAATGAAAGATGTGTATGTATTAAGAATGATTAGTTTATATATTGCTAACTTCCATATTATTATCTAAAAATTTTTTTATATTCAAACGGCCTGACCAGTCCCTTGCTATGTATAAATGTATTCTAGCTTTCAGGTCCTTTAAAAGTTTCGGCTTATTGGACATGGCTTTATCACTATGTATAATTTGTTCATATGTACAAAACTAGATGGCCATATATATATATATATATATATATATATATATATATATATATATATATATATATATATATATATATATATATATTTTTTATATTTTTTTTACATTTGTGCCTATAGCGCCTGTAGGCAGTGGTGACCCAGGGCTCGGATGGTAGGCTCTGGAGGTTCACTTGAGGGCTGTGATGGTTGGTCCTCGCCCGTGGTGGCGCAGGCAGGATTCTTATAGTGACGCCTGTGATTAGAGGCTCATGCCGCCCCCTTGTGTCCTCCGGTGCACTCGCAATCGAAGGTAGAGTTGATGGGCAGGGCATGTGGATATTCTTAGGCCACTCGACGATGCAGAAAGGTTTTGGGTTTCTTCGGGGATCGAACTCGGCTCACCGAGAACGCCAGTCGGAGACGCTAACCACTTCGCTACCGCCTCCCCAAGACCACATCAACCTATACACATATATATATATATATATATATATATATATATATATATATATATATATATATATTTATATATATATATATATATATATATATATAGGTATATCTAAATAATATATATATATATATATATATATATATATATATATATATATATATATATATATATATATATATATATATATATATATATATATTATATATATATATATATATATATATTATACGTCTTCACTCGAGCGGAACTGCCAATGTACTGAGGATCACTGCGAATGGCGGCGATATTTATACCATCCCAGCACATCGTACTGGTGCGTATCGGATCGCAATGGTTCGTGATGGTTACTATTGGCTTCTATTAGCTCCTATTAGTTATCATCGCTTCCGTATCGCATCTCCATGCATCCGTATTGATACCCCATCTCCACCGTACTGTGGCGTATTGCATCGTATTGCCATCGCAGTGCATCGTATTGCATCGAGTTGAATTCTATCTGTTCGTGTTCAGTTCTCATTGATTCGCACATTTTATCGTACCGCATCGTTGCAATTCTGTCTTGAGGTAGAACCAATACGGACCCCTATTTTTCTATCAAAAGATCGCCATCATTCGCAAGCGATGTCATTCTTAGTTATTCATATTGATTCCCCAAATTATTCGCCACTGTGGAACTGGGGCTTTATATTTATGCCCGTAATAATGTCAAATTTTATATTCAACTTACCGAAAATTACTTAATTTATAAAAAAATGTAAAATTCTTTCTGAATCAAACTCCTCGCGTGACTTCTGGCATCTAGCTAATAACATATCTAACAATTTTTTTCCTTTATCTTTCCCTCCAATGCTTCACCCAGACGGTTCCACAGCTATCTCATATAATATTACTAAAGCTGAACTCTTTGTTCAAACCTTTGCTGAAAATCCCACTCTTGTTGATGAAAGGCTTGTTCCTCCTCCTCCATTCTATGACTATATTATGCCTGTCATTAAAATCTTACGTAATGATTTTTCTTTGCCCTTTCTGGGCTAGATTCTCGGAAGGCTTACTATCCTGACGGAATTTCTCCTATTGTTCTCAAAAACTGTGTTTTTGTGCTTGCACCCTGCCTGTTCAAACTTTTTCCGTTTTATTTATCTACTTCCACCTTTCCTTCTTGCTGGTAGTTTGCTCACATCCAACTTGTTCCGAAGAAGGTTGACTATTCTAGTCCTTCGAATTACCGTCCTATAGCTTTGACTTCCTGCCTTTATAAAACTTTTTGAATCTATACTTAATTAGAAGATTCTTAAGCATCTATCTGCTCACAATCTTATATCTGATCGTCTGTACGGTTACCGTAAAGGGCGATCTACTGGCGATCTTCTAGCTTTCCTAACTGAATCTTGGTCATCTTCCTTTAGGGGTTTCGATGTTTTGTTGTTGCCCTTAATATATCAAAAGTTTTTGATAGAGTCTGGCACAAATCTTTAATTTCTAAACTATCCTCATTAGGTTGCTATCCTTCCCTCTGCACCTTCATCTTAAGTTTCTTTTCAAACCGTTCTATTGCAGATACTGTAGACGGTCATTTATCTTCTCCAAAGTATATCAATAGTTGTGTTCCTCAGGGTTCTGTTCTATCACCCACTCTCTTTCTATTATTCATTAATGGTGTTCTAAGTCTAACTCAAAGCCCTATCCACTTTTACGTTGATGATTCTACCCTGCATTTTTCAACGTCGTTCATTAGACGTCCAACTCAACATGATTTAATTTAATGCTAAAAAAGGGAACATGTGCCAGACACAACTCAACATGAACTAAGTGATTCATGGAGAGATTTTATATAGCGCCTAACTTCTGATCGTTCTATAATTTCTGTCTCGTTCTGTATGTTTCAAGGTCTCGCTTTTTTTTTTTTTTACCAAGCGAGACCTTGTCAATGCTTTCGGTAGGGTGTCTCAGTTCTTATTTGAGACAGCTATGGATG
Organism: Chionoecetes opilio; assembly: GCA_016584305.1. Lineage (NCBI taxonomy): Eukaryota > Metazoa > Arthropoda > Malacostraca > Decapoda > Majidae > Chionoecetes > Chionoecetes opilio. The sequence goes on from JACEEZ010020087.1 coordinate 191,105, forward strand.
AACATGTCCGAGACTTTGTTGGAGGACTATAATCAACTGGTTACTATTTTGGCGGCTAACCTAATGGGTTTTTTCACATTAACAGTAAAAGGTTGTAAATTCTTGATATTGATCTCCGACACCTTTTGAATATTGTTGCCTTTACCTATTAAAAGGCCAATCAGCTTAATAGAGTGCTGAACAATGCGATTGTGCGTTTAGATGCTCTCAACTGATTTTATTTTCTCAGAACAAACTTTACAATTTTTTTAATCCTCATTCAATGTGGTCGTTTCCAATAATGCGGCGCTTGCCAGACATGGTAGATGCAGCTAGTGGGAGAGTAACCGCGAGTCTTTTTACTGAGGAGGATTTCTTACGTACACGAAGCTTTGGTCAAGATGAATTCAATTTGCAACCCTTGTTCAGACAGGATGCTATTCAGCACTACTATCCGGTCTTGTAAGTAACGCTTACCATGGATGTTATTGTAGTGCATGTCACCTTTAAGTCATCAGATATTTTTGAGACGTATCGAGTGAAACCTTTTAAATCAATATCAATATTTTTTTTATGAAAATCAATATTTTTGTATGAGCGAACATCATGTGACCGTCGTTTGCCCTTACGGAACTTCCTATCAACGGGTTTCTGGTCACTATATAAGTGCTGGTTTTTGTTATGCTTCCAGTAAGCTTTTACAAGAAACGTCTCCACTTGATTGTTTCTGCTCAAAACTCTTCAAAGTTTAACATTCTCTAGAATATCTTTTGTTACCAATACCTTCTCTGAGATCAAGTTCTCTGACGAGTCGCAGTATGCAGCTCGCGGCTCTGGCGAACGAATCTTCTGATTACCTAAACCCCATTGTTTTCTATCCCAGTTTACTATAGCTACCTTGTTGTTGTGTTAAGCGAGCTATCACGTTGAGCAAGTATCTTTTACGTGGAAAAGTTCAATCTTCACAGGTCTGACAGGTATTACACATTTTCGTAACATGTTTAAGTACATTTTCTTATGCCGCGTGGGCGCGCCAGGCGCGTGACCGAGCAATGTTAAGGCATATGTATGGGTGTGATAGGTATGGGCGTAGTACATTATACTGCCGGCCCCAGTTACGGCTGGGTCAGCAAGTTGAGAAGCCGGCAGGTTTGGAGAGAGGTCAATTAGCTTATTTTCATCTCTTGTAAATAAATGGTAACATAATGGATATTTATATATAGAGTAGTTATATTATCAGTTTATTCTATGGTAGAATCATTACTTGCTTCTTACTATATGTTTAGTAGTGGAGCAGATGTATATGTGTGATAGATATAAGAGTAGTCGACACCTGCCTGAGAGAAGCAGCGGCGGTTCAGCGCCGGTGATGACAGATGGGAGAGGAGCGATAGCTTTTGCCATGGGAGGTATCGGAGGTCGTTCAGGGACTCCTTCCCATTTCGTTATCTGTATATATGTATCGTAGATTTACACAATTATACTACCTCAAGAACCATGGCGTCTCTGCGAGCGGCGTCTCAGAGAGGGGCGAGTGCCTTTGCCAGGGTAAGACGGAGATTGTAAACAGGGACTCCTGTTCATTTCGTCAAGTGTATATATATATTGTAGATTTACACAATTATACTACCTCAAGAACCCTGGCGTCTCTCTACATCCTCACGAAACCACAAATTAACATTCCAGCGTATACAGTGATTGAAACGTGTGTTACTGGACATTACTAATCTCCGGCATTTACGGTGAGTTACCTATGTGAGTAGAATTACTCGCGAAAAGGAATAACCAAAACACTCTGGAAGTCTCTTCCGGTTTCTGTTTTTCCACCTTCCACAAACTTTATTTTTCAAGAGGAGAAACAAGACACCTCCCAAACTAAATTGACCAACAATGACCTTTCTTTGACCAATTTTTCATTATTCTCTTACTGTCTTCTTTATAGGGAATTGCATCTAAGCGGGCTTTATTTTACCTCTTTTTTTCCCTTGGCCAGTTCTTTAAGATTTTAAAAAATATAAAATTAAAGCCGGCAGCAGCAGTAGGTCCTATCATAACATAAGCAGGTCCTATAGTGAAACAAAGCTGACCTATATGGCATCTTTCCGGTCAGTACTTCCCTTATGTGTGAGTGGCCGTCGTGGCCTTGACTCGAATGTGAACACAGCAGACACAGCGACCTTTTAGAATTTAATATGAGCAGAAACAAAGATGGAATATGAATGAATATTGATATTTAGTGATAGTGTTCTTTGGATAGCCAAAGGTGTCGAAAAAAATTATAGTATATCTTGCATCAAATATATAGTATATAAGTCAATGAACCGATAAATATCTGTTAAAGATACATAAATACATGTGATATGATAAGAATACTGAATAAGTGAGGAACACGCGCGCAAAATGTCATATGAAGGACACTAAAGCGGCTATTACACGGGCACTTTTCTGCTCAGTGAGCAGTGCTCAGTGAGCAGTTTTGAGGATTTTGCTCAACGAAAGCCTGTTTGGTTGAGCAAACAGCGAACTCCTTCGAAGCTATTTTTGCTCATCATTTCATTGAGCAAAACTTATTTGAGTGAGCAAAAACGTTTTCTGTTATAAAGAACCTACATAGTGAATGACTATATTATTTATTGCAAGATCATTTTCTTCCAAAACTCTCAAGAAGACATCAACATGCCTGCTGACTGGACAGACGAGATGGAAAGCTTACTGATTGACTTGGTTCAGGCACATCCTACAATACGGAACATATATAGCCCTTTATTTGCTAAAAAAAACATTAAAAAAGAAAACATACACCCACATCGCCGCAGAACTCCGAGCAGCTTTCCCAGACATTGCTGGAATTACTGCAGGTATGTTAAAGTCCACTATATACGTTAAAAGTAACCTATAGGTATACTGCAGGACTAGGATGAAATAAAAAATTACCAGCTAAGATAACCTAAGCTATCCTGATTTGCTAACATAATATATCCTGATTTAAGCTAAGCTAAGCTAACCTAGGGTCCACCGAAATATGCCAAAACCCCGGGTTTTGGCATAAATGAATAAAAAACCTTTGGCCTAATAAAAAAACCTTTCTTAATTAGGTATATTGAATTGAAAGTAGTTAGTTTCGTACATTGATTTTGAGTATTTTTGTACTTACCTGGTGTCGTTTCGTAACTCTAGTAGTCAAGTTCAACTCTGAGCTGAGTGTACGAAACGACTATGGTTTCATATAGACTACGAAACAACTTTTGGTAATAATGAACGAGACTTTCGCGGTCATTTTCAGAGACAGCTACTATTTTTTCTTGGCCTACAATAGGTGCTTGTTCTAATGGATATAGTTTTATTTTGCGCAACCCCCCCCCCCCCAAAAAAAAAAAAAATAAAAAAAAAAATAATGAGACCTAACCTAACCTTATAGGTTTTAATGAAACCTAACCTAACCTTAAATGTTTTAATGAAACCTAACCTAACCTTATAGGTTTTAATGAAACCTAACCTAACCTTAAATGTTTTAATGAAACCTAACCTAACCTTATAGGTTTTAATGAAACCTAACCTAACCTTATAGGTTTTAATGAAACCTAACTTAACCTTAAAGGTTTTAATGAAACCTCACCTAACCTTAAAGGTTTTAATGAAACCTAACCTAACCTTATAGGTTGTAATGAAACCTAACCTAACTTTAACCACAAAGTATATATTTTGTTTTATTTTTGTTTTTTTGCGCAAAATAAAGCTATGTCCATCAGAACAAGCACCGCTTATTAGGAAGCTCTATGATCATTTGTATCATAACCGCACTCAGGTCTGTATGCATTTTGCTCATCAAAACACAGATCACCGTGTAATAGTTTCGTTGAGCAGATCAGCGAAATGTGCTCAGTGAGCAGCTGCTCACTGAGCAGAAAAGTGTCCGTGTAATACCCGCTTAAGGATGGAATACACAATATTTGAGGAAGAATGTCTGAGAACTACATTAAATTGTAAAGTTACACGATTTCATGTCATCAATAACACAAAGAGCAGCCTTGACCTTAGAAACCCATATGAATGAAATTTAGTAAAGATAGTAGAATACAGTACGGTGTAATAGTGACTTACGTTGAACTTAATATATACAAGCAGACTGATGGAATATGATTTTTCCAATTCAAGTTTTCATCTATGATAACCCCCAAAAACGTTGTACATGCAACCCACTTAAGTTCACACCCATCCGTACATACAGGACCCATGTTGTATGCTACAAATCAATTTTGAAATAGCATATAATTAGTTTTTGTAATATTTACCCCTAATTTGTTATCAATCAATCAATCATTGGGGGCATACGCCGGGGGGCGCGTCGCCTCGCCCACCCTACGACGCCACTCCCGGGGGTCACCACGCGCGAGTTCCCATGCAGGCTCCTTTCCCATACCAAGCAGCTCTCGACAAGAAACATCAACTTGCCCCAGCCACGAGCCTTGTGGGCGCCCCCTTGGCTTCCTCCACGCCGGATTGTCTCTTACAGATACAACCCGATGGGAAGGATCGGTTTCAGGGTAGCGTGCCACATGCCCATATAGCCGAAGTTGGCGCTGACGGACTATGCAGGTAATAGGCCTCGATTCAGTCTCACGGTGCAATCGCTGATTTGACACGTAATCATCCCAGCGATACCCCATGATTCTGCGAAGACACTTATTACCAAAGGCATTGATTCGTCTCTTCAAGTCACTATTTAGTGTCCATGTCTCACAACCATAGAGTAAGACAGGGATCACAAGCGACTTGAAGATCCGGATCTTTGTCCTCATGCACAGGTACCGACAACGCCAAATACTCACGCTGAGCGAGTCCATAACACCGTGGGCTATGCCAATCCGCCGTAAGGCTTCTTGACGTGACCCGCCGTCATTATGGACTGCGCTACCAAGGTATGTAAAACTTTCCAAGATCTCAATGTCCTCGCCACACGCATGAACAGACTGCACTGCTTCATCTAGTAAGTCTCCAAACACCTGGACCTTGGTCTTGAGCCAGGAGACCGCAAGTCCCAAAGGCTTTGCCTCCTCGTGCAGCGCCTCGAGAGCCATCACCAGGACCTCCAGCGACTCAGCAAAGATTACTGCATCATCGGCAAAAACAAGATCAGTGATCTTGGTGTTGCCGACGGATGCTCCACAATCACTTTGATCTACAACCTTGTCCAATACCCAGTCCATACAAGCGTTGAAAAGTGATGGGGCAAGGACGCACCCTTGCCTCACTCCTGTATTCACAGGAAAGAAGCTGGATACACCTGCCCCACACTTCACAGCACTCTCAGTCCCAGAATACAGACCAGTTATCAAACCAATAGTCCCTGCAGGAATCCCTCGAAGTCGCAGAAGATCCCAGAGTGACTCACGATGCACTGAGTCAAAAGCCTTCTTGAGATCAACATAGGCTGCAAGCATCCCCTGTCGAAACTCACGTCGGCGTTCCACCAGGACACGAAGCGCTAGGATACGGTCCGTTGTTGACTTACCAGGCGTGAACCCAGACTGCTGAGGTCTCTGATGCTTCACCAGATGACTGCGAATTCGTGTCAGCAATAGATGGGCAAGCACCTTGCCTGATACGCTGAGCAGTGTAATACCGCGGTAATTGTTGCAGTCCTGACGGTCCCCTTTCCCTTTCCAGATAGGGACGACCAGCCCCCTTTTCCAGTCAGGAGGAATGGTACCTGATTGCCACACGGCAGTCAGGACAGCATGCAACCCGCGGATCATGGCCTCACCCCCAGCTTTGAGGAACTCCGCACTGATATTACAAACACCAGCTGCCTTTCCACCCTTCAACTTTGCTACAGCCTCTCTGACTTCATCAAGAGAGGGTGAGGTTTCGTCAATGGGAGGATCGGCATCCACTGCCTGTAACCAAGTGGTGTGAAGTTGCTCAGTTGGAGGGTCCACCGTGAATTTGTTAGCTGAAATCAATTTACTATTTTCTTTGAGTTCAGTATTTAACATAGCATTCAAGTGATCTAAGTCTTTATTATCCTGTAAGAGAAATTGGTGTCATCTGCATAAAGAGCAAGCATAATTAAATGTATTACTGGCATTGGAAATATCATTTACATATATAAAAAACAATAATGGGCCCAGTATTAATCCCTGAAGTACTCCCTTGTCAATAGTTTTCAGCACTGATGTTTTCTTATTACAATATACAGCTTGTTTCCAATTTGTCAAGTAACTTGAGAATGACTTTAATGGTGCTCCTCAAATTCCTATATTATTTAGCTTATCTGTTAATATTTTATGGTCCAGTGAATCAAAAGCTTTAGATAAGTTCATGAGTATACCTGTAACATCGTGTTTTCTTTCCAAATTACTATAAACTTCACGTGTGAATTTTATTATGGCTTTCTCTGTTGACTTATTATTACGAAATCCATTTTGATTATCAGATAATAATTTAAAATCTTCCAAGAACCCTTTAGATCTATGAGCAATAACTTTTTCAAACACTTACTGATCGTGGGTAAAATATATATGGGTCCTTAACTATTATTTCCATCATCATCATCATCACCAGATGTAAATATTGGTATCACTTTAGCAATTTTAAGTTTGTCCGGAAAACCTCCTTGCTATACACAGATTGATGACGTGGGTGAAAGGAACATCAATGTAATGTGAAGTAAGTTGGAGCAATTTTGGTGGAATCTCATCACATCCTGGTGCTGTGTTTGCTTTTATAGATTTTAAATATTGATTGCTCTCTTCCCTAATAACATGATACAGGTAAAAATCTATTTCCGATGAATTATAGAGAAATTGACAGTGAGAGTTTTGTTGTACACTTTTTTGTTGCGGTGGGATCCAGCTTTTTAAAAGAAATGATCATTAAAGTCATTTGCAGTAAAGCCACTATTCTTTTCTAGTTTAATTTCATAAGAATGATTAATTAATCAATTTTCTGCCCATTATACTATTTATTGTATTCCAAATAGATTTATTAATACCTTGTTCACTTTTAAATTACTCTTGAAAATATTTGTCTTTTGCAGCTCGAAGTCGTGTTACTAGCTGTTTTACCAGGCGATGATTCAGATAACACTGGAAGTAAACTCCTTTATTATAGGGTCCAACCTGTGAACATTATACATGTGAGACAAACCAAATGAGGAACAATCCTTCATGTAACAAGTGGCTGAAGATCATCGAAACTAAACTAGTGGTCAATTGATGCAATAGCTTTTCTGCAATTAAAACAATACAGCAAAAATTTCCCTAAAATTAATGATAAAGAAAATATTACCAAAAAAGGGGGACTGACAAAACTCACACAGTGCCTCCCTTAACACGCTCTGGTGAACTGTACCGACATCTCCTGGGCTGGATCGCACTCCACATAGCCTCAAACCAAGGTTATCGCAACACTGCAACACACTGCCTGTATCAACAGGGTGGCAAGCCACACTGCACATAACTCACTCTCATTATAGTCAAACAAGCAATAACGAAACAATGTTACGCAAACCCGCACACTTGTCACAACTGAATTGAAGCACCAGTATTCGAACACAATGCACCGAACCAAAATGTATATCACACACCCAATTTCTCCTACACTGCACCACAGCGTGCATCCACAGTGCCTTCCATTTCAATAATAGCGGGCCAAGTCACAGTACATTCCTTTGACGCCCTCACACCACCACAGCCAGTCGAGTGTTCACAGCCTGCCGCTTTCCATAACTGGCTGAGCTACCGCGGAGAATCCGCCACATCACTTACTACCACGTCACCTACAAGAACAACAGAATGCGCAACCGTGCTTACAAATAAATCCGAATATGTACATCTCTAATTAATAATATAAATATATCCCTATAAATAATAACAACATAAAATGCCACAACACACCTAATACCTAGAAAATAATGTTGAATGAAGAGAGCATATATACGCGAGAACGTTTCAGTATCCCAAGAGGGGACATTGAAAAGTTCGCAGTACACTAGCTTGTTCCTGTAAGCTTTGTATCTTGGTCCATATGACAAAGGCCATTTTGATGCCTACCTTTCTAGTCTGTGTTTCTCCTGGATACTAGTTTTCAATCCTGCAGTTATATAAGGGCTTCTTTCGATTTTACTGTTAACTTGAATTTTTCTTAATGGAAAACAAGATAAACATGTATCTATAATTTCTATATATAACCTGTAAAATTTATCAAGTGCGTTATTTGCAAGTGCGGTAATATTTAACATTTGCAGCCATTTTTCACTTGATATGTTTATGGTAAACAAATTAATATTTATGTCAGAACTGTTTCTTCTACATATGCATCGCACTTATTTTCTACTTTTCTAAACTGAGAGTATACTGCAAAATGAAATGTTATACCAGTATATACAATGTAATTGTTTATGTTATTTTCCAGATGCGAGGTCCAAATATGATCTATTAATGTGGCACAGTTTTCAGTCACTCTCGTAGGCTTTGTTGTTAGTGAGAAGCAGCCATGTGAATACATAATGTTCATGAAATCAAATACTCCTGGTTCAGTTGCTTTAAGTAAATCTAAGTTCCAATCCCACAGAAAATTTTGTCATTATATTTTCTCGCTTAATAATAATCAATCATTTTATTTAGAGCATTAATAAATTCAAGCATGTTCCCCTTTGGTGGCCTAAAGACAGATGCAAAAAAGTTGGTTTACTTGACATTATTCACTTGTACACAGACACACTTAAAAGATTTTTCCATCATACAACAATCTTTTAAGATACAATAACTATATATACTGGATACATATATACACACACCTCCACCTTTCCTGTATCTGTTCATTGCGTACATGTTATGGCCTTTTAAAGCATTAAATGCTTCGATGTTATTATCCAACCTAGTCTCAGAGAACCCCATAACATCAAATTGATCATTATCGGTTAAACACTGATCAATTAATATTTGGAGATTATTAGCCAGATTTCTAATGTTCCTACTTAATACCGAAAATACATCAACTTCATTTAATTTTGCTTTAATATCATTTAAATATATATACTGTGAAAAGTTGTGTCATGTTCCCTATATTCATTATATGTAAATGAATCAATACCATTACTGTACATATCGTGATCAAGTGGATCAAATATCATCTGATTAAGTTCATTAACATACAAATATTTTGTATGGACTGTTAGTAAGCCTTTCAAGTTCATCATTATTAATGTAATAAAAAGGAAGGTATTTATTGACAGCTATTATTATGCTGAGAGTGCTGTGAAGTGTGGGGCAGGTGTATCCAGCTTCTTTCCTGTGAATACAGGAGTGAGGCAAGGGTGCGTCCTTGCCCCATCACTTTTCAACGCTTGTATGGACTGGGTATTGGACAAGGTTGTAGATCAAAGTGATTGTGGAGCATCCGTCGGCAACACCAAGATCACTGATCTTGTTTTTGCCGATGATGCAGTAATCATTGTTGAGTCGCTGGAGGTCCTGGTGATGGCTCTCGAGGCGCTGCACGAGGAGGCAAAGCCTTTGGGACTTGCGGTCTCCTGGCTCAAGACCAAGGTCCAGGTGTTTGGAGACTTACTAGATGAAGCAGTACAGTCTATTCATGCGTGTGGCGAGGACATTGAGATCTTGGAAAGTTTTACATACCTTGGTAGCGCAGTCCATAATGACGGCGGGTCACGTCAAGAAGCCTTACGGCGGATTGGCATAGCCCACGGTGTTATGGACTCGCTCAGCGGGAGTATTTGGCGTTGTCGGTACCTGTGCAGGAGGACAAAGCTCCGGATCTTCAAGTCGCTTGTGATCCCTGTCTTACTCTATGGTTGTGAGACATGGACACTAAATAGTGACTTGAAGAGACGAATCAATGCCTTTGGTAATAAGTGTCTTCGCAGAATCATGGGGTATCGCTGGGATGATTACGTGTCACATCAGCGATTGCACCGTGAGACTGAATCGAGGCCTATTACCTGCATAGTCCGTCAGCGCCAACTTCGGCTATATGGGCATGTGGCACGCTACCCTGAAACCGATCCTTCCCATCGGGTTGTATCTGTAAGAGACAATCCGGCGTGGAGGAGGCCAAGGGGGCGCCCACAAGGCTCGTGGCTGGGGCAAGTTGATGTTTCTTGTCAAGAGTTGCTTGGTATGGGAAAGGAGCCTGCATGGGAGCTCGCGCGTGGTGACCCCCGGGAGTGGCGTCGTAGGGTAGGCGAGGCGACGCGCCCCCCGGCGTATGCCCCCAATGATTGATTGATATCATTATGCTGAAGGTCTCGTTACTTTTCCTTCCTTGTGATTTAATTCTTTACAATTCTACGAGGGTTCTTCCTTATCTCCTGAGATTGTGGGCAAAGCGAAGCCCCTGTGGCGGATGATGGGGCGAGTCTGGACAGCGCTGGGAGGGATTGGTAGCTTTAGTCTCCCCACTAGAACACTTCCCGCTCCCGCATCACTCTCGCCGTAGTACGTACTGGGTCAGCTGCAGCAACTGCTTTAGCTGCTTTCTGCCGATCACGGCCGGCAACAGATGGATCCTCACTCAGGGGTGATTGATTTCCCGATGCATTCTCAGTACCAAGCCTGTCCTGCACGATTAGCTTAGTATGCCTAAAGTAGGCTATTTTTCCATGTGCTCTTACCTGTTTCAGTTGCGGTATCTGAGCGTTCTTGACTGACTGTGAAGCAGCAGTAGTCAAGTCAAGTCAAACAGTTTTATTTCGTATATGTACAGTCTAAGACAAAAGTCGTGTCACGGTTTTGTCCGCATATGAAATGTAACTCGTGAAACATACGATTAGCTTAGTATGCCTAAAGTAGGCTATTTTTCCATGTGCTCTTACCTGTTTCAGTTGCGGTATCTGAGCGTTCTTGACTGACTGTGAAGCAGCAGTAGTCAAGTCAAGTCAAACAGTTTTATTTCGTATATGTACAGTCTAAGACAAAAGTCGTGTCACGGTTTTGTCCGCATATGAAATGTAACTCGTGAAACATTATGAAAACCCTAACGCAGTTACATTACATTACAGTGGTTGGCTAGCCTGAATCCCTTAAGCTACTGTTCAGATAAGGGTTAAAAATTTCATATCTGCCGCCGATGAGACAATTGGCCGATTCTTTAAACGTGGACTTCGGCTAACCTAAGACTAACCGTGGCTCTAGACAGGCATTTCCGTTTTCTAAACATTTTCCCGGGGGGATTAGTCTTAAGTTGGTCTAAAACTAACGAGAATAGTATTGGAAATGTTAGACACCCAGGACCCTGTCCAACACTTGAGTCTAATGATATTTACGATACTATGCAAATGCCCATGCTAAGACAAATTAGCTGTATTGTCAATATTCTGTTTGGCAAAATATAAGTGTATAAATGCGTCTACTGCAGATTATGAAGCATCTGAACAATTTTTTTAAAGACCGCGTTTGGCGCCCTACGAAATCTGGGTTTGTTTATCTCTCCTCGCCCGCCGAGTCCAGACTATCAGCAATATAATAGTCACTCACTTATACGACTACACAGCAGCACTTGCATTTAATTAATGGAAACAGAGGAGACATTTATTCTCTTTTTGGTCATAATAGTCTAGTCTACGCTAACAGCGGTTCCTTACAACTCCCTCTACGAGGAGGCCACGGCAGAAGTCTCCCATTTCCACACATCTATCCACCTCATTCTCACATCCTACTGTCCTCTCACTCATGCATGATCTCTCTCTCTCTCTCACATACTCCAACTATCAACTAAAAAACTAGTCAACTATCAACTATCAACTATCAAACTATCAACTATCAACTAGTGATTAAGGCATCATTAGTTGTGCAACTAAATAATAACTATAACATGACCATGACAATCTTGACTCCCGATAATGGGAAGAGCTATGAAGATCAAGGAAAATGTGGGTAAAAAAGTGAATAAATGAAGAATATAAGTTCATATATGGTATGGTGTGTTTTGTTGTTCTCGGTAGCAGGGCGCGGAAACAAATGACTCTTCCGCTCTCTGTCCCCCAATATATGATCTCCCTGGTTCAGGACTGCCAACCTAAGCGCAGTCGTGGATCAACATAGGACCATGTTAGCTCTCGCTGCTGGCGTCTAAAGCACGCGTTCTTGGCATTGGTACTACTTGAGTCTAACATGGAAGCAAGCTCCACGTTAGACTCTCCCTAGTCCATGTTTAAAAAAGCGGCCGAATGTCTAAAACAAACCAAGGGTATTTCAAAGGTTCAATAGATTTACTGCGATGAGGTTTCACATTATTTTATGTGGAATGCGAAGTTTATTCGGCCCAGCAATGATCGCCAGGACATTACATCTTTACACCTGAGCCGCTGAAGACCACATACATCACCGGCAGGAGTATGGAGAGAGCTAGTCACATGCCAGAATATAAATAAATAAAAAATATAAATAAATAGAAAAAAAAAAATCTAGAAAAATTGCTTCAAAATTCAACAGTATATTTGGATAATAATAAGACCAAATTCCATTTTAATCTATCCAAAAAATTTAAGAAAAATTGCCTCAAAATTCATGAGTATATTTGAATAATAATATGAAGGAAGGAAGGACTCAGGAGGAGTGGCGTATATAGGTCCTTAAAAAGAAAGGGGAATACAGGGGTGAATCCAGGATTGTTATAAAGGGGGGGGGGGGGGGGGGGCTTGTGCGAAACCAGCCTCAACACCTGTGGGAGTTTACAATAATAGCAAAATTGCAATGTGTTTCGGAGGGCCTCCGCCAAACCCCTGAGACTGGCTCACCGAACCCATGTTCAATCACTGCTTTATAATTACCTCAGCTCTTCTACTTTTAACACTCCTGGTAATGAATCCTAAAACAATTACTCGTGGGGATACAAACTATTATGACGTATGAGTTGTGGTGAGATCGAAGCACTTATGACAGTGCTACCAACCGTTTGTATGACATACGGCAGAGAGCACCGAAAGGTTAGCCATATATCAGATGTCTTAACCAAAATTCATGACACGACTTTTGTCTTAGACTGTACATACATAGCAAAATATTCTTGCAAATATATAGCATAGTTATATTCTACGTACTATGAGGTGGGCAAAAAATTACAAAATATATAAGTGATAAAACTATTTTCAAGCATAAATGTACAAAATAAACATTAAAATCGGTGTTCATTACAAGAGACATCGACCAGTATGAGGTTCATGAGTTTGTACCCAAGTGATGCGAGCTTTTACTATGCCTATGTCATTAGCATGTAGGCTGATGCCATAGTTTTCCTTAAAATGAGAATCCACTGATTTAAAAAACATTCCTGATTTTAAAGCTAACTTAGATAATTTAAAAATAACACTTTGTGAGTTTAAAATTCTAAAATAAAATCTAGCAAGTAAAAGGGAGTGATGATGTTTCAATAAAAACTGATTAAGAGAATTAGCCACCAGATGACTGCTTGTTGAGATAGCGGCACCGCATAATCTTTTTAATGCATTATTAAAAGCAACTTCAAAAGTTTTAAAAATCTGCCTATTATATATTGCTTTACAGTCCCACAATTCAAGTCCATATCCTGGGAGACAGCAAGAGTTGAACAAAAAATTTAGAGTATTAATTGATACCTTTTTAGAATTTCTAAAAACATAATTAAATTGTGAATAAAATTTGCGCAATCGCAGCTCAACATCTAAAATGTCCGACAAATTTATTTCTAAAACATGTCCAAGATACTTATAATTATCTACAATCTGAAATTCATCCTGACATCATCATGATTTGGATATCTGCCTTTATCAAATATTACACATTTCGATTTTTCCTTATTAATTCCAATTTTTAATCTTTTAACTGCATTAGCAATAGAGTAGTAGTAGTAGTAGTAGTAGTAGTAGTAGTAGTAGTAGTAGTAGTAGTAGTTATTGTAGTAGTAGTAGTAGTGTTAGTAGTAGTAGTAGTAGTAGTAGGAGAAGTAGCAGTGTTTCACGTTCTACATATTTTGGGTGATTGGGGCAAGTAGTGTAGGAATTCGCCAGGTTGGCTAACGCATGTTGCCCAAAGGACCTAAATAGGTACAAGTCTTCACGCCTCACTTGGTATTGTTTGACCCATTAGGTATATTCAATGCGGCACCGTTCATTACCACTTACATGCTATATCAAATGCTAGAGACAAATGGCGATATTGGATGATAAAAGTTCATGTCTTTAAACAGAACATCGATTTGCCCCCATTTTACTCACCTCTATCTTCAGTCGTCCCCTCCACCTGCCCCATGTATTTTATTAACTCACTCTCTCATTCCATCCCCCCATTAGAGTCCTCTATCGTCTCCTTTCCTCTTCAAACACACAAATCTAATGTACAGCTGCCTCATGTTCATTCACACGATTTCCTGTTCGTGTGAGTGAGTGATTCAGCCAGTCAGTCTGCTGTCAGTCGTCTAGTTAAGGAGAACATCGCAAACCCTTGTAATGAGAAAGAGAGAGAGAGAGAGAAAGAGAAATAGAGAGAGAAAAAAAAATAAAGAGAGAGAAAGAGAGGTTGTACATGGAAGTAAACAAATATTAATAAAAATATCGTTGTGATTCAAAGGGATGAAACCTCTTAATGGACAATTAAACATTAGCATTAGATGATGAAGGAGAGAAGAAAATTCTGAAAAGCTCTAGGAAAGGAAAGAAGAGTGGAGGATTGTAGTATTGGCAATTGACACACGGTAACAGAGGACATCCAGTGACTACACAACATAGGATAATAATATGAACAAGAATGAGAGGAGTGATGAGATAAATGGAAGGATGGAAGCCTGTTCCAACAGTTGGAAGTTAGATTGGCAACATCTGCTAATGAAAAAGTGAACAAAACATGAAATCCAAAACTCTTTAAGATGGCACTCGTCATAAGAAGGAAGCTACACGTAATTGTCCCTCTTCTTATTGGCAATTAAGATATCAAGAACAGAGGAAGAAAAGAAGAAGCTAAAGGAGAAGATTGCATGTTCTTATTAGAAACAAGAGATCTGGGAAAAAGCGTAGTGGGTTCTTTTGATGTATCCAAAACCGCCAAGTATGTTGCAGCCTTACGCATGTACTCCTTTATAAATTATGTAAATAAATTAAGTGTTGGGGATTCGAGGTGACGCTTCTCTGTTATTTAATCCTCCTTTGATATCACATCGGTCAATTTTTAAATGTATTCATATTTACAAGTTGTTTCGTTCATAGTTTTCCTTCTCTCATATTCTCTCTCTCTCTCCCTCTCTCTCTTTCTTTTTGGAAAAAACGGACCAACCAATATTGGAACCAACTACCACAATGTTTTATGAACATTGTACCACTTACAGTATAACATTCAAGTATGAAATTAAAACATAAGCCATATCATGACTATTAACATCAACTTTACTTTTCTAGTGAAATTTTGAAAGAAATAACATATTGGTACTTCATTATAACTTGCCTTCTCTCGATTTCTTCTGATAATATTTTCTTAATATATGTAGCTATTTGAATATATTTTCAGAACAAATTGTCCTTTTGTAGATATTTATTCTAGGATTGCACCTTGAGTTTATGCTAATACATTTTGCTTGCTGTATAAACTAACGTAAGTTAGCCCTGCTGGGTATATATGGTCATGCTGGTTTAGGTTTATCTACACACATTTGTATAGGCCTACAAATAGCCTGATGTCTTAGAATATAAAATGTATTTTAGCATAGGTCTGTACAAGAGCTTTAGCTCAACGAACCTGGTCCTCAGATATTATATACAGTACCAAAGACTACTGTATACTGGACTTGCTACTCAGTTTCGGCTATTTCCAGTGGAGGCCAATGCTGCGATTCCTGACATTTTCGAACATCACTCCCATTTCCTTTCCTATGGTTTCATAGCCTATCAGCATAAATGATATACTGTTATCTTTGTAAATATTTGTTCTATAATACTATCAAATAAAAAACTGTAAAATACACTAAAGACATGTCATTATGAGACTCTGAAGAAATATGCATGAACTTAATATTCACTTCTCTTCGCCATTTAATATTTTGAGAGAAAACTTTTTACATGAAATTATCAATAGAAGCGGAATTGTATTAGCTTTCCATTGATATATTTAGTTTTCAGATAAATGAATTAGCACTATGCATAAATTAGCGTTGACTAAATAAATAACCTAATCAATCGGGAAAATTACCCGATTGATGATGTATTTTTTTTTAGTTGTGCATAGTGCTAATTCATGTATTAGAAAGCTATGTATATCAATGGGAAGCTAATACAATTCCGCTTCTATTGATAATTTCATGTAAAAAGTTTTCTCGCAAAATATTAAATGGCGAAGAGAAGTGAATATTAAGTTTATGCATATTTCTTCAGATTCTCATAATGACATTTCTTTAGTGAATTTTACTGTTTTTTATTTGATAATATTATAGA
>JACEEZ010020087.1:210000-232500 GCA_016584305.1 Chionoecetes opilio
GGCACATCATTGATTAATTAATGAATTAGCTTCGCCTCACATCCCTGGACGTACGTGCAAGGTGATCCTGTTTTGTAGTATGTTCCTTATTGGCTACCTAGGAAAATACATGACTGTTGTTTATCGATGATGTTCGATGTCACTTGGGAGTTTGAATATGCCGTCCATTAACGTACACAACATGAGTCCTTTAAAAGCGCATCTCTCCGTCAATGCTGAACGAGCGAAATAAAACAGAATGTAAAATAAACAAAAAATTACTTGCATTATCAATACCCTTACACCTAAAAAAATCTAAAAGTTAAGTTCTTTTCATACATTCGGCATTCTACTATACCTTATTCTCACATAAAGCACATAATGCACTTCTTGACTTCAATCGTGTCCTGATTGGTAAATTTTCTAGTTTCTTCGTGTATCTTCTCTTTCTAGCACTGTTGAAAGCAGTATTATTGAAGACGTTTTTGGGAAAGTACGTTAACACAAGCCTGGAAGCTCTACGCTGGTGGGAGGAGAAGGAATGAAGGAGTTTGGCGGCACATAATACATATAGACGCTGGAAACCAAAGATTTAGCTTATAACTTCTAGGGTGGAGGGAAGAGAAGAGGGATGATTGAACTTGGAGTTATGAGAGAGAATGCTGAGAGGAGCCCCAAATGGTGTTGGGCTCAACCTAGAAGGCGGAGGATGCCAAGCCCCAAAAATGTCCTTAAAACAATTCATGGATCCAAATTCGGAAACGGATTGATTCCAAAAGTTAAACACCTCTAAGATGGGCAAAGCCCGACCTTTGGTGTAAATTTCAATGAAATCCATCCGTAAACTACTGCGTAATCCTGCTTACCAACCAACCAAACAAACAAACAAGCAAACAAACAGACAAACAAACAAACAAGCCGAATCACATTGTAGAGTGTCACCACACTATGCGGGAAAACAAACACCAAGTGCCTTGGGGCTTTTACTGTTCACAACCCAGCAAGCCCAACACCAACTTAATTAACACTATCAGTTCTCTCTAACATAAAGTAAAATCCAGTTGATGTGACGGTGCAGACACGGCAGGTCTGTGTGGCGACACTGCTCCCTGGTGATGTGGCTACACGATGTGGCTTGACCAGCAAGCGTAACCACGGGTTGACCCTGCAGCACGACCAGGGTACCAGTGAGCTAGCACAGGAATGGTTGGTGAGGCAGGGTGGCGAGAAGGCGATAGTGCTGGTGTGGTGGAGGAGTGTTCGCGGTTGACTCCTGGCTGCACTGCTTGTGGTTCCATCCTGGGTTCCCTACATAACGTTGCTTTTACTCGAGCCTTCCTCTCTTGTCCGTAATGTGAAGCTCCCGAGCTGCGGGTGTGTGTGACTCGGTGCGGTTGTTCGATAGTTTGGGTTTGAACCACCACATCACCCCCCACTTCATGAAGTCGTGGTGGCATCCTGCTGTAAACCATTGACGTACCGGGCGTATGCCTTTCTGGGGGGCGAGAAAATCTTCCCCTCCTGGTAATAGTGGGAGGGCGCTGTAGTGGCACGGTGGGAGGCAGCAGCACAGGTTCGGCTGGAATGTATGTTTCTCCCGTTGACTGTGTTGGAGGGGTAGCAACTTCTGGAATAGAAGGAGGTTTGCATTCATGAGGATTATGGTGAAATGAAGAATGGTGTTTGATAGGCGGAGGGAAGATAGGGTAGGTTGAATGGTCTGGAGAGAGGAGCGCTGGCTTTACGCGCTCCACCGATATGGTATCCTGGCCCACGTTTCTAAACACCGTAATGAGTTTGTCAGACTTCTTGATGACTTTGAAAGGGCCGTCGTAGGGACGTTGTAGGGGTGAGCGCTTGGCGTCATGACGAATCCATACGTACTCTGAATCTGCCAGCTTGGGAGGAATGTAAGTCTTCTGTTGCCCACTGGAGCGGGGAGGAGTATTTTCATCTTTAACTCGACGACGCGGAGGGCTTCCAACATTTGGTGTATATTTGAATTGTCCGTTTGAACGTTTGGAGCAATGTAGATTGTAGAAGTCACCTGGAAGACGGATACGTGTCACATATGGAAGACCATACGTGAGTTCGACTGGGCTACATCGTAAATCCTTGTTGAAAGTAGAACGAATATTAAGGAGGACCAGTGGCAAAGTCTCCGCCCAACGATAGGGATGTGGTTGGGACCTGAGAGCATCATTTAGGCGTCGGTGGAAACGCTCCACCATGCCATTAGACTGTGGGTAATAAGCAGTAGTACGGTGGCGAGAGGACCCAAAAGATCTAAAAAGCTGGCCCTAAAGATCTGACTCAAATGGTGCATCACGTGATATCACGTCAGTGATAATAGCATTAGGTGCTACAAATCGAGCCACCCAATCTGAGAGGAATGTCATGGCAGTAGTCTCGGTCGACATGTCTTGCATAGGTATCGCTTCAACCCACCTTGTGAACTGGTCGACGCAATTAAGAAGGTAGATGAGCCCTCTCGATGTTGTCCAAGGTCCTAAAATGTCAACATGTATTGTTTCAAACCTGTGTGTGGGGAGTGTCAGCGTCTCTAAGGGAGCTTTAGTGTGGCGGTGAGTCTTGGAAGCTTGACAGTCGAGGCACTACTGAGCCCAACGTCGTGAATCAACTCGAATCCCTGGCAAGACGATGCGACTGGACAGGAGCCGTTGTGTAGCCTTTACGACTGGATGGCTGCTGCTGTGGAGATGGTTGAAAACTTCCAGGCGACTGGAATAAAGGGGTGAGGACTGCCGCAGGATATGTCACACCAGAGTTCCAAGTCTGATTCTGGCAAAGTATAAGGCTGAAGTCTGAGGCTTGTTGTCGCTGTCCTGATAATAGCTAGTTCATCGTCGTTGACTTAAGAAAGTGTTATTCTGTGAAAGTCAAGGGGTAAGGGTATGGAGATTGAGTCGACGGAAGAAACACAGTGAGAGAGAGCGTCGGTCACGGTGTTTTCCCCGCCACTAATATGCTTTACATCTGTTGTAAAAGCAGAATTGTAAGAAAGATGTTTTTGAACACGGGGAGAATATAAGTCAGACTGGCGGGACATTGCGAAAGTTAGGTATTTATGGTCCGTGAGGACTTGAAACTGTCTTGCTTCGCTACAAATGTCTGAAGTGCTGAATTACTAAGTATATGAACAAATATTCACCGTCAAAGGTACTATACCTCATCTGTGTGGAGTCCAGGCGTCGCGAGAAAAATCCAATCGGTGTCGTAGTGCCATTAACAATTTGTTAGAGGACTGCACCAACAGCCTTGGACGAAGCGTCCGTCATAAGCACAGTTTTCGCGTCAGGGTGAGGATACGCCAGAATGGTGAGTGCTGCGATGTCGTTCTTGATGTTGATGAAAGCGGTGGATGCTTCTGGTTTCCATGAAAGAGGCGCCTCCACTGAAGTATTGTCCTTAATGAGCTCGTGGAGAGGACACAGGGTGTCTGCCACTGTAGGT
Organism: Chionoecetes opilio; assembly: GCA_016584305.1. Taxonomy (NCBI): domain Eukaryota; kingdom Metazoa; phylum Arthropoda; class Malacostraca; order Decapoda; family Majidae; genus Chionoecetes; species Chionoecetes opilio. The sequence goes on from JACEEZ010020087.1 coordinate 213,454, forward strand.
ATGAACTGATGGTATAGTCTATACACTTAAGCTGGATTCCTGGGCTGGGAGCTGCTCGATGCCTAGCCGAGTTTGTAAGGACGTCGCTGATTGGCTGATAGACTCGGGCTGGGTGGCGATGGTGGTGGCACTTGCCTCGCCGCAACCCAAAACCCTTGCGTTGCCTCAGAAATATATTCCTATTTCTTGGCTTTACTCACCTCTTACACAAGATAGGCCTATTTTGTTTGCATCAGTGAATCAGGCAGTGATTGTTCAACAACAGCACGCCATTCATAACTCAATAGGATAAAAAATAAAGTCATGACTGACTATCACAAGAGTAGGCGGACTTTTAGGTTTTCAGTGCATTGAAATGTTGTACTCCTACCCGATATTACCAAGCTACCAGATGATATTTATGAAAGCTGAGCCTACCATCGAGTTCATAATACATTGCTGCATATCATGAGCATAAAAAAATTACAGTAAGACTACACTAATATTAAGATAATTGAAGGAAAGTAAAAGAGTGTATAAACATTTTTTCTTGCTTATTTTGCTTCAACTCGCTGTAACTCCATAAGTTTTGGTCGCATTCATTTTTTAAGAACTGTTTCAAAATCCTTATACTTTTCCGCTTCCTGTGGTATGTAGCACGTACCAATAAGGAAAAGAGTCGGTGGTCAAAATGGCTAAGAAAGTTAAACTGTTTCAAACTGGTGCCGTGACCGGTGGAGCCTCTGATAGCTCTCCCCAGAACAGTCTCTCCTGTATATAATGCTGGTAAGCAATGCTCACCCGTCACTGTGCCAGTTTGCAGGTGTAGTTTAACTTTCTTAGCCATTTTGACCACCTACTCTTTTCCTTATTGGTACGTGCTACATACCACAGGAAGCGGAAAAGTATAAGGATTTTGAAACAGTTCTTAAAAAATGAATGCGACCAAAACTTATGGAGTTACAGCGAGTTGAAGCAAAATAAGCAAGAAAAAATGTTTATACACTCTTTTACTTTCCTTCAATTATCTTAATATTAGTGTAGTCTTACTGTAATTTTTTTATGCTCATGATATGCAGCAATGTATTATGAACTCGATGGTAGGCTCAGCTTTCATAAATATCATCTGGTAGCTTGGTAATATCGGGTAGGAGTACAACATTTCAATGCACTGAAAACCTAAAGGTCCGCCTACTCTTGTGATAGTCAGTCATGACTTTATTTTTTACCCTATTGAGTTATGAATGGCGTGTTTTTGTTGAACAATCACTGCCTGATTCACTGATGCAAACAAAATAGGCCTATCTTGTGTAAGAGGTGAGTAAAGCCAAGAAATAGGAATATATTTCTGAGGCAACGCAAGGGTTTTGGGTTGCGGCGAGACAAGTGCCACCACCATCGCCACCCAGCCCGAGTCTATCAGCCAATCAGCGACGTCCTTACAAACTCGGCTAGGCAGCGAGCAGCTCCCAAGAATCCAGCTTAAGTGAATAGACTATAGTAGTTCATCATCCCCAATAATTCATGCAGCTTTCTTGTGGTGGTAGGTTTGGGAAAATCACAAATGGCGTCGATCTTTTGCGGAAGTGGAGAAATTTCATCTTTCGTGACTCTATGACCGAGAAAATCAATGCTAGAGGTACCAAAAATACACTTAGCCGCGTGAATCTTCAAACCATATTCTTGGAGGCGGTCGAAGATGTATTCGGTGTTCAGAAAGATCACGGGAAGCAGTTAAAATGTCGTCTATGTAGACGGTGACGAAGTCAAAGTTTCTCACAATGTGATCCATGAACCGCTGGAATGTTTGTGCTGCGTTTCGTATCCGAAAAACATAAATCTGTACTCAAACAGCCCAAAAGGTGTTGTGATGTCAAACTTTGGCATGTCATCTAGATAACAGGAATTTGGTGAAACGCCCAGGTCAGGACCAGGTCTATTTTTGAGAAAATAGTTTTCCCATGTAGTTTGAGGTGGAAATCTTGTATATGGGGTATAGGATACCTGTCTGGTGTGGTGATGATGTTTAGTGTGCGATAGTCCCCACATATGCGCCACTCGTTGGCCACGGGCTTGGGTACCATATGTAGTGATAGACCATGATGTGTAGATGAAGACCAACATCTGCTGGATGATAATGACTTGTGCCTTTGTCGCGTTGAGTTTTGATACCAGCGACGATGGAGTTTGTGGTTGGATAAAAAAGACAACAGTTGTTGGGGTCAACAAGTATGTAGTTGGAAATACCTTAGAAAGTCGTAGCCGAGAATAGCTTGGGTAACAACGCCAACCACAAACGTCCAAGGAAAAGTTTCATCCAGGCCCAAGTCCAAGGTAAGTTGGGTAGTGCCATAGGTAGCAATTGGTGCTCCATTAGCTGCCAAGAGGTTAAAAGAGGATTCTTTCTCACGACGGTCGTTCGGTATAGGCGGGATATTGCTAACAGAGGCTCCAGTATCCACGAGAAACTTAATGCCTGACGAGTGGTCAGTGATGTGCATGAGTGAAGTTGAAGTCTGTGAGAATGCGGGAGAAGCTGCACTCACCTTCTCCCGCCTGTGGCGTTTCCCTGGAACTGGCAAGGTGCACGGCATTGGCGGGCGTTGGCATCAAACGTAGGTTGGTACCAGCACAGTCCCTGTAGGTCATTCCCTCCTCGGTTGTTTTGCCCTACAAAGACAAAGCGTTGATTAAGCTTCCTTTCCAGGTCCTCTAACCACTGAACTACACGATGAAGGAGGTAGTCAGGCTCGAATTGTGGTGTCACCCTTGGACACTGCCGCCTGGGGATGTATTTCTACGGCGCCGTGTGGGTGGAGGGACGAATACGGGTTGCATTCACGTACCTGAGGAGCGAGTAGTGTCGCGCTGTTAGAATCACCTAACGGCTGATAGTTAAAGTCAGGAGCCTGCATACTGGAATCATGCTCCTTCATTGACAATGCTGAGTAACCCGGCGGGGTTGTCATGAACACGTGTTCACGTGTGGAGAACTGCGCACACATCCGGTCTGCTGCTGAGATGTACTGGTCAACAGGGCTTCCTGGGTTCAAAGAAGAGAGTTTCACTACCGGTGGTAACTTTTGTAGATGCATGTACCTGAGGATAGTGTGAAGGAGTGGGCTGGCACAACGTGAGTTCATTACCACCATTTGTTGCCACAAGAGGGATAGCTTAGTATCTCCCAGAACAATTGTTTGCAGACTCTGAAGGTGGTGGTGATCCAGTTTTCGGTGACAAGCCAACAACGCGGTATTGAGGGTGCCAAATTTGTCCGTATCTGGTGGCGTAGCAACAGTTTCCCGCACTAACGAGACCTCGTCCTTCGGAAGGGCACCCACAAGCGCGTTGAACTTTTGAGTGTCCGTCGCAGAAGTGTTCTTAATAAACATGTCAACATGCAAAAGCCAATCTGCCATGTTGTGATGAAATACAGGGAGTTCCAGACGGGCTTCCGCCATGGTGTTGTCAGCTGGGTCACTCCGGGGTCACCAATGTAGCGTGTCACCACACTATGCGGGAAAACAAACACCAAGTGCCTTGGGGCTTTTACTGTTCACAACCCAACAAACCCAACAGCAACTTAATTAACACTATCAGTTCTCTCTAACTCAAAGTAAAATCCAGTCAATGTGACGGTGCAAATACGGCGGGTCTGCGTGCGACACTGCTCCCTGTTGATGTGGCTACACCAGCGGTTCTCAAACATTTTCGTGAGCGGCCCTTTTTGGAATATTTCAACCCTCTGCGAGCCATAGTAAAGTAAAGAAAAGAAAATGTAGTGGTATATAACCTTCATTTTGGAAAGAAATTAAACGTGTTCACCTGTTTTCTTATCTTAACTAAGCTAATGGGATCCATGGTGCTGCTTCTCATTCACCAACTTGTCAAATCGTGGGATCAGTGTTGTAAGGCTGAATCTCATATCGTGCTTGGGGTTAAGCCTGTTTTTCAACTTGATTTTAATATGAGTCAGAGTCGAAAAACCATGATTGCAAAGGTAAGTTGTAACAGACGGGAGCAACACTTTTACCTCCTCACCTCCTACAATAGGCTTCTCTCTTTTTTTTTATACCTGAATCCAGAATTCAGAAAGAGGTACTTCCTTGAAGAAGTCCTTCCTCAACTTTTTTCATGATGAACCTCAATAAGTTGTTCTGGGAGTCCTGGAACATCTTCTGGCAGGTCTTCGACATTCACGTTGAAAGGATTTATCACCAAGATTGGGTGCGAATGTGCTCTTCTGGGATTCGCCTGTCAAACTCTGCCATCAGCTCAGTCAAGTGTGGTACAATAAAACTTTTGGCATTTTTGTGAGATGTTGTCTCCTCCCATGTTTCTAGAAATTCTGCCACAGTTGGAAAAGCTGCAAATTTCCCTTGACATGGCCTAGCCACAGTTTTAGTTTGCAATTGAAAGAAGACATATTTTCTGCAACTCCAACAATCGTCTGGTTACGGCCTTGCATACTGATATTTAAGCCGCGGTCATATCCTACGGTCACGCACGTAGTTGACCGTAGTTCATTTGAACGTAGTTCACCGTAGTGCCACTACGGTCAACTAGGTTGAAGTAGGGTGAAGTAGGTTCGAAGTAGGTTCAAAATGGCATAAGCGGATATATAAAGAAAGTTTAAGTAGGGTGAACTACGTGTAAATACGGCCAACTACGTCGAACTACGAGCAAAATGGCTAGGGTTAACTAGGGTATCACTACGTGTAGCTACGGGCAACTACGTTGAACTACGTGTGAACTACGTTCGAAGTACGCACAACTACGGTGAACTAGGGTCAACTGCATTGAACTACGGTAAAAGGCCGCGGCTGTGCCTGCGCAGTACGGGAAAGCCAAGGCGTGGGCACGGCCATTGCGCTTTTGGATCTTGACGAAACAACATTGCTGCTACAAATTTTTCTTTTTTCTCTCTTTTTGGATCTTCTTTATTCTGCTGGTTACAGGCACTGGATGCCGATTCTCCCATTGACGAAACCGCACCCTCTCTTGACGAAGTCAGAGAGGTTGTAGCAAAGTTGAAGGGTGGAAAGGCAGCTGGTGTTTGTAATATCAGTGCGGAGCTCCTCAAAGCTGCGGGTGAGGCCATGATCCGTGGGTTGCATGCTGTCCTGACTGCCGTGTGGCAATCAGGTACCATTCCTCCTGACTGGAAAAGGGGGCTGGTCGTCCCTATCTGGAAAGGGAAAGGGGACCGTCAGGACTGCAACAATTACCGCGGTATTACACTGCTCAGCGTACCAGGCAAGGTGCTTGCCCATCTATTGCTGACACGAATTCGTATTCATCTGGTGAAGCATCAGAGACCTCAGCAGTCTGGGTTCACGCCTGGTAAGTCAACAACGGACCGTATCCTAGCGCTTCGTGTCCTGGTGGAACGCCGACGTGAGTTTCGAAAGGGGATGCTTGCAGCCTATGTTGATCTCAAGAAGGCGTTTGACTCAGTGCATCGTGAGTCACTCTGGGATCTTCTGCGACTTCGAGGGATTCCTGCAAGGACTATTGGTTTGATAACTGGTCTGTATTCTGGGACTGAGAGTGCTGTGAAGTGTGGGGCAGGTGTATCCAGCTTCTTTCCTGTGAATACAGGAGTGAGGCAACACCAGTGCGTCCCTGCCCCATCACTTTTCAACGCTTGTATGGACTGGGTATTGGACAAGGTTGTAGATCAAAGTGATTGTGGAGCATCCGTCGGCAACACCAAGATCACTGATCTTGTTTTTGCCGATGATGCAGTAATTTTTGCTGAGTCGCTGGAGGTCCTGGTGATGGCTCTCGAGGCGCTGCACGAGGAGGCAAAGCCTTTGGGACTTGAGGTCTCCTGGCTCCAGACCAAGGTCCAGGCATTTGGAGACTTACTAGATGAAGCAGTACAGTCTGTTCATTGCGTGTGGCGAGGACATTGAGATCTTGGAAAGTTTTACAAACCTTGGTAGCGCAGTCCATAATGACGGCGGGTCACGTCAAGAAGTCTTACGGCGGATTGGCATAGCCCACGGTGTTATGGACTCGCTCAGCGGGAGTATTTGGCGTTGTCGGTACCTGTGCAGGAGGACAAAGATCCGGATCTTCAAGTCGCTTGTGATCCCTGTCTTACTCTATGGTTGTGAGACATGGACACTAAATAGTGACTTGAAGAGACGAATCAATGCCTTTGGTAATAGGTGTCTTCGCAGAATCATGGGGTATCGCTGGGATGATTACGTGTCACATCAGCGATTGCACCGTGAGACTGAATCGAGGCCTATTACCTGCATAGTCCGTCAGCGCCAACTTCGGCAATATGGGCATGTGGCACGCTACCCTGAAACCGATCCTTCCCATCGGGTTGTATCTGTAAGAGACAATCCGGCGTGGAGGAGGCCAAGGGGGCGCCCACAAGGCTCGTGGCTGGGGCAAGTTGATGTTTCCTGTCGAGAGTTGCTTGGTATGGGAAAGGAGCTTGCATGGGAACTCGCGCGTGGTGACCCCCGGGAGTGGCGTCGTAGGGTGGGCGAGGCGACGCGCCCCCCGGCGTATGCCCCCAATGATTGATTGATTGATTTATTCTGCCATGCCTCCAAGGAATAGGAAAGGAGGTTCTCGCAAAACTGCTGCTGCTGCTGCTGCTGCTGTGAGTACTCAGGATGAGGAGCCAGAGAGGGTGGAAGAGGGACCTCAGGTGACTCAGGGAGCTCAGGGGACTGATGACTGACAGAGGGTTGATGATCCTCCTACTGGTGCTTCCAAGGAGAAGAGGCCTCCCCTCAGGCTAGACTTGGAGCAGGAGGGGGTGGTCTTTGAGTTTGTTGAAGCCCATCAGGAACTCTATAGCAAGGGGCATCCTGACTTCCTGAAGACTGGACACAAGCTGGCATTGTGGCAACAGCTTGCTGACACCTTGAAGGCCACTGACTTTGATGGTGGGTAGCAAATTTGGGTAATTTTATTTTGCTATTAGCAAGATAAAATTACTGAAATTCACAGACATAATGCAAAACTTTTTCTTCAGATGCACTCGTTCATATTTTGTAAAAAAATGTATTAACACATATTTCTTGTCTCATATCTTTCAGGTTCCATTGCGAAGGGTCCTCGCGTGATGACGTGGTGGAGCACCCAGAGGTCGGTCTATGGCAAGGTGACCCGCAGTGTGTCTGGCCAGGGGGCCAAGCGGCTGACCGCTCGTGAAGAGCGGTTTAAGGAACGCCTGGCGTTCCTAAGCGCCCATGTCTACAGGGTGCCCAAACGGGCCGGTGTTGATGTAAGTATAATGACTGACTGACTCACAGACTAATTGGCGGACTCACTGACGGACTGACTGACTGACTGACTATGACTGACTGACTGACTGACTACTGACTGACTCACTGAATTACTGATTTACTGAATTACTTAATCACAAAAGGAAATTTGTAATGTTGAATGTTTGTGTTGAAATAAGTTTAATGTGAAAATGTATTAATTCATGAATATATCTGCTCTTTTCTACTTTCAGCTCATGTGGCAGCTTCGCGAGAAGCATCCTGAGAGGTTCGACGTACCCGTACCTACAGCTCAGGGCAGACCGCCACGGGAGTCCAACACCGACTCTGAGCACGAGCAGACCACTCGCCCCCCCACGGGCACGCAGACAGAGGAGCCGGCCTCTACCTCCAGTCAGAGGACCCCCATCTCCCACTCTAGGAAGAGGAAGCCGTCTCATCTTCTCCTGGAGACGATCGAGATGAGGTTGGCCGCCAACCAGCAGCAGACGGCCCAGATTGCCCAGCAGGTAAAAAACTATTTTGATAAAATACTATGTTTCTCCACAAATTATAAAATAGTTTTTGTAACACCAGTCGCAATGTAATTTACTTTCATATTATAATATATTTTAAAATGTTTTTTCTTTTTGTGTGATTTCAGGAGGACAACCCTCGAGCGGCTTTTGGCCGCATGGTAGGGCTCTCGGCGGCAGAGATGGACGACGAGGCCTTTGAGGGACTACAGGTGGATGTCACTGCTTTACTGGTGAAGTATAAGCGGCAGTCCAGGGCCAGGACTCAGGCTGCATCGGTGACCCAGGCCGCACCACGCCCGCCACCCCTACTCCAGATGCCGCCAGGTGCCACCATCCACCTCACCATTGTGGAATTCTTAGACCGTTGAGTGCACCAAAAATGTCAGTGAGAAACCCCACTTGCAGGAGTCACATCTTGTTCAACAGTTTGCTCACTAAACCACATTTCTTTTCAGCCAGGAAGATTTCCAACTCTTCCCGAAGATCTATTAGTCGTCGTAGTACTTTTCCTTTTGAAAGCCACTTGATTTTTGGAAGAGAAAATGTTTGTGTTCCGAGTCGAAATCGACACATAGTTGCTCAAACAACCGAGTATTCAATGCACTAGCTTTGATGTAGTTAACAATTTGAACTGCTTCGTTCATTACTTCATTCAGTCCATGGGACAGGTGTCGACCAACCAGATTTTCACGATGTAGCAGGAAGTGAAAAAACATTCCCCTTGGGATTAACCTGTTTTACACGAGTTGTGAAGCCTTTTCGCACTCCAAGCATCGCTGGTGCGCCGTCAGAACAAATGCTGAAGCAGTCTGTCCATGAAAATTCTTACTCCTAACGAAGTGAATAGACAGCTACGTAATTGCGCTGTTTCGTGAAAATAATATAACTGAAGGGTTTCAGAGAGTAATCAGTGATGGATGGTACAGTAATCAGTGATGGAGGTAAGTACATAGGTTCTTATGATATTCTGTACAATTCTTATTCGTAGTTATTATGTGCACGTGATGAAGTACCTATACTCGCCGCACGTTACGTTAGCGAAAATGGGGCCCCCTCACTTCCCCCTTCCGTACACACGAGATTGGCTGAGGTGTTACCTTAGAGCAGGGCTGTGCAACTTTTTTTAACAAGATAAGATAAGATACTTTGATCCTATCTAGACACTTTGCAAGTACCAACGACAAGGTTATTTATGGACTATACAAAGTGCCACCACGCCAGGATGAACCTGGTGGGAACCTGGTGGGATCGAACGCAGGGACGCTGCACGCGAGCCCACACCTCTACCAACCAAGCCAACCTGATGGGTTTTTTTTAACAAAGGGCTACGAGTCATGACGCTGTGCCTTGGAAGGCTGCACGTCCATACTACATGCGAGTTACCAGGGTACTAGTACTGGACCAGGGTAGGTTCCTGGAATACATATCAAGATTGTTCACTACACGTTAGCACTCAATCCAATCATTTGGGGCATACGCCGGGGGGCGCGTCGCCTCGCCCACCCTACGACGCCACTCCCGGGGGTCACCACGCGCGAGTTCCCATGCAGGCTCCTTTCCCATACCAAGCAGCTCTCGACAAGAAACATCAACTTGCCCCAGCCACGAGCCTTGTGGGCGCCCCCTTGGCCTCCTCCACGCCGGATTGTCTCTTACAGATACAACCCGATGGGAAGGATCGGTTTCAGGGTAGCGTGCCACATGCCCATATAACCGAAGTTGGCGCTGACGGACTATGCAGGTAGTAGGCCTCGATTCAGTCTCACGGTGCAATCGCTGATTTGACACGTAATCATCCCAGCGATACCCCATGATTCTGCGGAGACACTTATTACCAAAGGCATTGATTCGTCTCTTCAAGTCACTATTTAGTGTCCATGTCTCACAACCATAGAGTAAGACAGGGATCACAAGCGACTTGAAGATCCGGATCTTTGTCCTTCTGCACAGGTACCGACAATGCCAAATACTCCCGCTGAGCGAGTCCATAACACCGTGGGCTATGCCAATCCGCCGTAAGACTTCTTGACGTGACCCGCGTTAGCACTGGTAGCATGATATTATACTTAAGTAGCTAACCACACGTCTTTGAATGAAATACGAAAAAAACGAATGCTGCAGGATGTACACAACAATAAAATATTCATTCACACCTTCGCGAACCAGAAGTTGGTATATTTGTGTCATTTACACACGTATTAGACCTGACTGATAGGCAACGCTCTTTCTCTCTCTCTCTCTCTCTCTCTCTCTCTCTCTCTCTCTCTCTCTCTCTCTCTCTCTCTCTCTCTCTCTCTCTCTCTCTCTCTCTCTCTCTCTCTCTCTCCAGTGGAACTACTCATCTCATCGTTATAAATTCATATTAACTCAAGTTTTTCATATATTTTTCGTAACTTTCCCTTTAAATAGAAGAATAAGGGTTATTTTTTCTACGTTCAATCCTACAAAAACAAACAATTAAAGTAATCGTCTATACTTATGTTTTCTTTGTATAAGTATGTTAAATGTTCATTCAAAACACCTAATCCACAAAAAATAATTCATTTCCACGCCTTATTTCAGTAAAAACACGACTTTTGTAAAAAGCGCGGCAAAAAAATCAGCCCCATTCCAGCCGCCGCGTGGAACTTGCTGATGACGCCCCACGAAGCCGACAAACTGCATCACACAGCTTGCCTCTCCCCGGCGCACACACCTTCTCCACAAATTTATCGTGGTTGTATAGGTCGGAAACGGGAGCTAAGCTCTCTGGAAAGGCACAGCGTTCTTGCTGCACCCATAAAGGATGCATGTATATACCATATCACACAATTTTTTTTCAGAAACACCGAAAATCCTTCAAGTACTCTTTTTAATATATGTAAACTTATAAGTACTATATTCATTTCTGAGTTTACGTGTATTTGTATTACCACAAGGGGGGGGGGGAGCTGCCTCGGGTGACGTCATCGAGCCATGGTGCGTCGTCTGCTAGTCGTCAAGAGCGTTTTGGAAGCTCAATGAATTTACATATTTTGATTGCGGATTATTTAAAACCGGGTGACTGGATGCAAAAAGTGACAACATAATGTTGATATAATCGATAATGGCTATATTTTGATTACATTCAATCATAAATGATGAAATGGTCTGGACGATTACTTTAAGAGCATAAAGTGAATGGAAATGGAGTCTACTACATACAGCAATTTTTTATTCTTTCATAATGGGCATTTACGTCTCCTTTCCCATGTCTCGATTTTCAATCCCTGCAAACCATTATTGAAAGGGGTCAAGGGGGATGGAGGAGGGTGGAAAGGTAAGTAAAGGAGGGGTAGGTTGTGAAAACCCCAAATTTTGGTGTTGTAGAGAAACCCATCGGTATCCTCTTTCTGGTGGTGTTGATGGTGATGATGATATGATATGATTGTGGTTTACGTTTTTATTGATTTGCCTGCGCAATGTGTAATGGTGGTGGTGGTTGTGATGTTACTATAGTCTATTCACTTAAGCTGGATTCCTGGGCTGGGAGCTGCTCGATGCCTAGCCGAGTTTGTAAGGACGTCGCTGATTGACTGATAGACTCGGGCTGGGTGGCGATGGTGGTGGTACTTGCCTCGCCTCAACCTAAAACCCTTGCGTTGCCTCAGAAAAATATTCATATTTCTTGGCTTTACTCACCTCTTACACAAGATAGGCCTATTTTTTTGCATCAGTGAATCAGGCAGTGATTGTTCAACAACAACACGCCATTCATAACTCAATAGGGTAAAAAATAAAGTCATGACTGACTATCACAAGAGTAGGCGGACTTTTAGGTTTTCAGTGCATTGAAATGTTGTACTCCTACCCGATATTACCAAGCTACCAGATGATATTTATAGAAGCTGAGCCTACCATCGTGTTCATAATACATTGCTGCATATCATGAGCATAACAAAATTACACTAACACTACACTAATATTAAGATAATTGAAGGAAAGTAAAAGAGTGTATAAACATTTTTTCTTGCTTATTTTGCTTCAACTCGCTGTAACTCCATAAGTTTTGGTCGCATTCAATTTTCAAGAACTGTTTCAAAATCCTATCCTTATACTTTTCCGCTACCTGTGATATGTAGCACGTACCAATAAGGAAAAGAGTAGGTGGTCAAAATGGCTAAGAAAGTTAAACTGTTTCAAACTGGTGTCGTGACGGGTGGAGCCTCTGATAGCTCTCCCGAGAAAAAGTCTCTCCTGTATAGGAGCAATGTTCACCCGTCACTGTGCCAGTTTGCAGTAGTAGTTTAACTTTCTTAGCTATTTTGACCACCTACTCTTTTCCTTATTGGTACGTGCTACATACCACAGGAAGCGGAAAAGTATAAAGATTTTGAAACAGTTCTTGAAAATTGAATGCGACCAAAGTTTATGGAGTTACAGCGAGTTGAAGCAAACTAAGCAAGAAAAAATGTTGATACACTGTTTTACTTTCCTTCAATTATCTTAATATTAGTGTAGTCTTAGTGTAATTTTTTTATGCTCATGATATGCAGCAATGTATTATGAACACGATGGTAGGCTCAGCTTTCATAAATATCATCTGGTAGTTTGGTAATATCGGGTAGGAGTACAACATTTCAATGCACTGAAAACCTAAAAGTCCGCCTACTCTTGTGATAGTCAGTCATGAATTTATTTTTTACCCTATTGAGTTATGAATGGCGTGTTGTTGTTGAACAATCACTGCCTGATTCACTGATGCAAACAAAATAGGCCTATCTTGTGTAAGAGATGAGTAAAGCCAAGAATTATGAATATTTTTCTAAGGCAAGGCAAGGGTTTTGGGTTGCGGCGAGGCAAGTACCACCACCATCGCCACCCATCCCGAGTCTATCAGCCAATCAGCGACGTCCTTACAAACTCGTCTAGGCAGCGAGCAGCTCCCAAGAATCCAGCTTAAGTGAATAGACTATAGTGATATATGTATAGGGTTGTAATGGCGTTTTCTTTACAGTATCTAGCGACTCTCTTTTTTTAAGGTAAAATAGTGGCGTTTCAGCACAGCAAGCACCAAAGAGAGTGAGGAGGAGGAGGAAGAAGAAGAGAGGAAAGAAGTCGAGGAAGAGGAGAAGGAGTGGTTATTTGGCCTGAATGTTGCAGGGAATAGCGCACTGTTGGAGGCGACCAGTTATGGAATTAACGGGCGGCTGTGGTAACTGTAGATTGAGGTTTTCTTTTCCCTCTCTCATTTGTTTCAGCTTTATATATATGTCTGTATATATTGTATGTGCAATCTACTCAATTTGGTGTATTTATTGTCTGTGTTTGTCGCCCAAAGAAAGCAACGGTAAAAAAAATACAATTATAAACTACACTTCAACAGATACTTCGCATGATTTATCAATGTCGTACCGATGTATTTTTCGATTATTATTATAGTTTGATGGTAAAAGTGATAGTACCAGGGCATCCTATCGAGTCACATACCCGTTTAGGTTCACTTATAGTTTTAATCCGCTATTAGGAAGAGAAAAGGCGTCGTACGTACCTAGACAAATGTTAGAATGGACACAAATGTCGAACATAAGCTACTCTTTACTTATAACTGATGTTCATGATAGTATGGTCTCCTGAGGCATCTTTTGAAGGTCTGTGATATGCCCTACCCTCTAACAGTATAAGTGCATGGATAAGGATTACATAAAGTAATTACGAATACCAGGAGACCTATCGGTCTATAATGAAGGTATGATACCTGTTGATTTAATAGCACTCGAAAAATGTGTCATAACAGGGGGACTTGAACGCAGGATCTCTCGTCCATCACTTTGTACGCGGACAGAGAGAGAGAGAGAGAGAGAGAGAGAGAGAGAGAGAGAGAGAGAGAGAGAGAGAGAGAGAGAGAGAGAGAGAGAGAGAGAGAGAGAGAGAGAGAGAGAGAGAGAGAGAGAGAGAGAGAGAGAGAGAGAGAGAGAGAGAGAGAGAGAGAGAGAGAGAGAGAGAGAGAGAGAGAGAGAGAGAGAGAGAGAGAGAGAGAGAGAGAGAGAGAGAGAGAGAGAGAGGAGAGAGAGAGAGAGAGAGAGAGAGGAGAGAGAGAGAGAGAGAGAGGAGAGAGAGAGAGAGAGAGAGAGAGAGAGAGAGAGAGAGAGAGAGAGAGAGAGAGAAGAAGAGAGAGAGAGAGAGAGAGAGAGAGAGAGAGAGAGAGAGAGAGAGAGAGAGAGAGAGAGAGAGATTCAGCTTCAGCATCAGGACAACAGACCCACACACCACAACCATACCCACTTCACCCTGACCCTGCCCAATCAAACACTCACCAGCCGCCGACCCATAGTCAACCGGCCTGGAACTATGGTCGCCATTAAGTCCCGCGATCACATCACCATCATATCTGCCAATGTCAGAGGTCTCCAAACCAACATCGGGGACCTGATTAACACTCACGTGATCCCTCACAACCCGGACATCGTTGCGGCAGTAGAGACCTTCCTCAACAAGTCAATCTCAGAAACTTTGGACAGATAAATGGATATACGAGGTGGCATCGACGCGACAGGACACACGGGACCTTTGGTGGTATCGCTGTCTCCTTTCACAAGAGTCTGTCGGTCCAGCCACTTGAAGTCACTCTACCAAACCATCTGGAGATGATGTTTTTCAAAATATGGACTCACCATCACAGCGCTATCCTGCTGTGTGTGTGCTACCGCCCACAGTGGCAGGGGAGGGAGCCTATTGAGTATCTGCACACTCACCTGGATGACCTATTGCAACAACACACCTGTGAGCACGTTGTCATCATAGGCGACATGAACCAACATCTAGTTGCAAGATCCTTTGATGACTTCCTCACAGTGTATGGTCTAACAAACCAAGTTGACTTCCCCACACACATTTCCGGCTCATCACTTGATCCTGTCATCAGTGATCTCCCAGACAGTGTCGTCACCTGTTCACCCCTCGGTGCTGTAGGATCATCAGATCACATGGCGATCCTAAGTACAATACAGGTTGCAGCTCAGAGGGTTGCCCCCATCACACGCACCAACTGGCTGTGGGGCAGAGCAGACTGGGACGGTCTATGTGACGCGCTGCAACAAACACCCTGGAGCACCATTCTCGTCAATGATGTAGATACACAGGTACACACATCCACACGTACTCTGCTTGAACTCCAGAAGAAATATGTGCCAAGCCAGACTTACACTGCCAAGCCCCTTGATAAGCCCTGTTTTGGTTACCAATGTATGTAATGCCCGGAAATTCGGAGGGTTATGTATCTGTAAGAAGGAAAAAGGTCTCAATAACCATATGTTTGGTCTGGGGCAAGTTGTCGCCTAGGTCCAGTATATGGAGGAACAGGTTATTCTTATTATACTAAGGCCAATCAAATCTTTTCTGTTCGCGTAATATTTATCTTCTTTCTTTCTACCATCTTTCTTTCTTTCTCCCACTTCTATCTCCCCCCCCACTCCCCCCCCATACACTCAGAATACGAGTCCAAATGCGTGGGACATTTATTTCGCGACAGTCAATAACTGGTAGAGTCAAAACTTTTCATTCTCCCCTCACCCTCCTGACAGATCAAAGAACACTCTTAGATTCTTAATGTCCTTCAAAACAGACACAATAGGGTCAGATTACGTTTATAAATGGGTGGGTTAGTCGAGTTATTCGCTAAATTAAAAGTCGACCAACTTTCGGTTCCGACTCCGATACCTCGTCACTCTGGAAAACACGTTCGTAGGCTGACCAAAAGGGAGAACAACTCTCCCCGGATATTAGAATAAATGTATTAAATTCTTCTATATCAAATTAAAAGAACTGCGTCATAGGCAGCCATTTCATATGCATACTTGCTTCGTTAGCTAATTAGAGTCATTCGAGGTCTTATACTCCCTTCAGGGGAAGCCTTTCATAAGGATCCGAACATTTCTTTTTTTCCCGCTTCTCATCCCAACCTCGCCTTGGTATACCACGAGGAGGTCAGTCGTCTCTCCACTCCTTTCAAGGTAAGATGCGGTAACTCGCCCCTATTTCCCCCCCCCTTGTTATAATATATCTATCTATATATAGGTACAGTTGTTTGGGTTTAATTTATGGCATTAACGCATAGGGAGCTTGGCCTGTCCTTATAAGTGTTATTAAAGAGTCTCTCCTCCGCTTCCTTCAAGGCTCTGGTGAGTGTCTCTGTCGGAAAAGAAACCAGGCCACATGGTCCAGTGAATCACAAACCAACCCATTACTCTTACATTTCCTCTCCTATATATATATATTCCATGTATACCTATAGTGCTCAGTGATACGGACATAGCTGGTAGTTCTAAGAATATAATTCAGTGAGGTAGGTTATGCTCGGTAGAGCTTTCCTGCGCCTAATTTGAGTTATACATGTACCTAAGTTCTCAAACAAGAGAAATAACTTTTCGTGGTGAATAAACCGGATGATGTTTAAAGTATAGCTTCTTGTGTTTATTGCAAAAACCCCAGGTGATTATTCCCTTGTTATGGAAATACTTCCCCACGTCCCAAAAAGAGCTTCAGCCTTACTCGGTGTACTAATAAGTACCCACCCCGACTACCAATAATTCTCATATAGTAGATCGTGTTCAGGGAGTAAACCATAGAACTACTCGCCTGGACTGGTGGCAGCATTTCCCCTTACTAAACCCTAAGTTCATCCCAATTCAGTTGTGACGAGGAGATTTTATTAGTCAATGGAGAATTATCAGCAATTAATATCATCCAACACGCAGGTGTCAGAGACTTAAAAACCCTGGCATCACATGTAGGATGGCTGCTGATGAAAAAAGTCGTGCCTGGCGGCTCTACTCACGCCATCCAACCCACCCTAACAAGGAGCGCTACAGACACGCTTGTGCAGCAATGAAAGAAATCCAACAATGGGCTCAACGACGCTGGCAAGACGACCTCAAAACCAAGCTCAGTGGTCGTTCAGTGGGTAACAAGTCCTGGTGGACCACACTTAAACAGCAACAAGGTCTGACAACTGACGACACCATACCTCCGCTATTCAAGTCTGACGGCACAGTGGCCACCAAGAACAAGGACAAGGCCGAGGTACTCGTGACAATTTTTTCCAACAAAATGACAGTACCTGATCCCCAGCGATCCATCCCAGCTGTTCCCATCCTCACCAATGCCAGCCTTTCTAACCTCACTATAACTAGTGAGGAAGTTCGCCGACACTTAGTTCAGGTCGACACAAAGAAGGCCTTGGGCCCAGACAACATTAGCCTTCATATCCTCAAGCGCTGCGCCTCTCAGCTAGCAACGCCCCTTGCTACTATCTTTCAGCACTGCCTCACTACTGGAAGGTGGCCCACCCTGTGGAGGGCTGCCAGACTGGTGGCAATACATAACAAAGGAAAAAGAACTGACCCCAAGAACTATAGGCCCATCTCCCTTTTATCAGTTCTTGGCAAGACGCTGGAAGCTATAATTGCCGACAAGATATAGTCTTTCTTCACATCACACTACCTTCTTAACATCAAGCAATTTGGCTTCCGAGCAAACAGGTCAGCGGCCGACCTATTGCTCCATCTGTCCACCACATGGCATAAGCGTCTTGACCAAGGAAAGGACACATACGTCATTGCCCTTGACATTGCGGGAGCATTTGACAGGGTGTGGCATCACGGCCTCATCACCAAACTGAACAGTTTGGGTGTCCGCGGTCATCTGCTGCTCCTACTACAAGACTACCTGCGGGACAGATTTTTCAGAGTGGTGGTGGACGGTCAAACCTCAGAGGAACATCCGATCTTTGCCAGCGTCCCACAGGGCAGTGTGCTCGGCCCTCTCCTCTGGAATGTATTCTTCAATGACTTGCTCCAGCTCATCCCAGAGGCACATGCATATGCCGATGACTGCACCCTTACATTCCCCTGCGACAGTGGTGATCACCGCACGACTGTCGCTCACATAAATCAGGTCCTCCAAACCGTCATCTCATGGGGTCGTCGATGGCAAGTGGATCTCGCTCCAGAGAAAACCCAGGCGATGCTCATCTTCCGACGACAACGTCCTCCTGATACTCCCATCCCTACCATCTTACTAGGTGGGAGGCCGGTGCCCTTGCAGACGTCCATCTCCATACTTGGGGTGGAAGTGAATAGCGTCCTGACCTTCACCGACCACATCCGAACCATTGCAAGGAAAGCCGCCTGGAAACTTAGCTGTGTCCGGCGTGTCTCACACCTTCTTGACTCCCAAGGGATCACCACCTTATGTGCAGCTCAAGTCCGCTCCCTTATGGAGTACGCCCCTCTCACGTGGTCTTCCTGCCCCCCTTCGTACCTGAGCCTTCTTGACAAGGTACAGGCCCGAGCCCAACGGTTAATACGTCTGAAGGCTCTGCAGGACCAGCTTCTCCCTCCTCTGCAACCCTTGCAGCAGCGTCGCGACGTAGCAGGTCTGTGCGTCGTTTTCAAGACACACAACAGCATGTCCCGCACCTGGCTGCTCTCCGACAGCCCTGGGCAAGACCACACGGCCACACCACACGAACTGCTGCTACCAGGGACCATCAACTGATCGTCCCTTTTTGCCAGGACGGAGACCTCTCTGCGTTCCTTCCTTCCGCGCTACACAAGAATGTGGAACCGCATGGTACAGCAGACACAGCTTCACTCTACCTCGTCACTCCAGACCTTCAAGAGTGCTGTGAACGCTTGGATAAAGCAGCCATAGTATAAGTACCTACTATAAACCTGTAAACCTGCTTAAGTTCAACTATGTCTATATATATATATATATATATATATATATATATATATATATATATATATATATATATATATATATATATATATATATATATATATATATATATATATATATATATATATATATATAATATATATATATATATATATATATATATATATATGTATTATATATTAGCAGTACTAAAAAATAAAATGTAAAATTAGAATAGTAACACATGTACATGTAAAATTCATTTAGTAGTGAAATAGTGAATTAGAGAAA
The DNA here is from genome assembly GCA_016584305.1 of Chionoecetes opilio. NCBI lineage: Eukaryota > Metazoa > Arthropoda > Malacostraca > Decapoda > Majidae > Chionoecetes > Chionoecetes opilio. Next base: position 232,178 of record JACEEZ010020087.1, read on the forward strand.
TAGATAATTTAGAATAGTAACCCATGTATGTATGTTAAGCTAGGAATAATCTACACATTCCTAAAGTCAAGGATAGTTCTCAGTAGTCCAGCTGAAGCTCCTGACTGTAAAACCTATAAGGATAAAGGTAAAAAAAAAAAAAAAAAAAAAAAGAGAGAGAGAGAGAGAGAGAGAGGGGAGAGAGAGAGAGAGAGAGGGGAGAGAGGAGAGAGAGAGAGAGAGAGGGGAAGAGAGAGAGACGAGAGAGAGAGAGAGAAGAGAGGAGAGAGAGGGGAGAGAGAGAGAGAGAGAGATATCCGTCTTTCAATTACAAGAGCACTAGC
>JACEEZ010020087.1:237500-274940 GCA_016584305.1 Chionoecetes opilio
TAGTATGTAGATGAAACAAATATCAGTTATGCAGTTAAGTAAAGCTATAAACATGTAGCAAATATCAGTTATGTAATAATATAAAGCTATATACAGGGTTAAATTAATCTCTAATAAGGCATATATACTTCAATTTAAGGAAACAAACTATATATCATCAATAACTAGCTAATATCATTGAAAAACAACATTTATGGGATATATAGCATTAAAATAAGGAAAACTCCTTATATATATAATTACGCTACATGTACAAAAAACTATGAAAAACGCATTCAAACTAGCATTATATCACAAATAATAACCTCAAACTCTCTTTATTTGCTTAGAATAATGTAAAATTGCATTTGTGAAGGAAAACAACTATAATTCCATTATATAATTTCTTTGTCAAAAAATGGGCTGAAGACTGTCATTTTTCACTACATTGCAACCTTTGAAAATACATTAAAACACATGAAAAAGCGTTCTTTTTAGGAGTAAAATTTATCAGTAATAGTATAGCATAGTATAGTCCATGATCCACGGGTTGCATGCTGTCCTGACTGCCGTGTGGCAATCAGGTACCATTCCTCCTGACTGAAAAAGGGGGCTGGTCGTCCCTATCTGGAAAGGGAAAGGGGACCGTCAGGACTGCAACAATTACCGCGGTATTACACTGCTCAGCGTACCAGGCAAGGTGCTTGCCCATCTATTACTGACACGGATTCGCAGCCATCTGGTGAAGCATCAGAGACCTCAGCAGTCTGGGTTCACGCCTGGTAAGTCAACAACGGACCATATCCTAGCGCTTCGTGTCCTGGTGGAACGCCGACGTGAGTTTCGACAGGGGATGCTTGCAGCCTATGTTGATCTCAAGAAGGCGTTTGACTCAGTGCATCGTGAGTCACTCTGGGATCTTCTGCGACTTCGAGGGATTCCTGCAAGGACTATTGGTTTGATAACTGGTCTGTATTCTGGGACTGAGAGTGCTGTGAAGTGTGGGGCAGGTGTATCCAGCTTATTTCCTGTGAATACAGGAGTGAGGCAAGGGTGCGTCCTTGCCCCATCACTTTTCAACGCTTGTATGGACTGGGTATTGGACAAGGTTGTAGATCAAAGTGATTGTGGAGCATCCGTTGGCAACACCAAGATCACTGATCTTGTTTTTGCCGATGATGCAGTAATCTTTGCTGAGTCGCTGGAGGTCCTGGTGATGGCTCTCGAGGCGCTGCACGAGGAGGCAAAGCCTTTGGGACTTGAGGTCTCCTGGCTCAAGACCAAGGTCCAGGTGTTTGGAGACTTACTAGATGAAGCATTACAGTCTGTTCATGCGTGTGGCGAGGACATTGAGATCTTGGAAAGTCTTACATACCTTGGTAGCGCAGTCCATAATGACGGTGGGTCACGTCAAGAAGTCTTACGGCGGATTGGCATAGCCCACGGTGTTATGGACTCGCTCAGCGGGAGTATTTGGCGTTGTCGGTACCTGTGCAGGAGGACAAAGATCCGGATCTTCAAATCGCTTGTGATCCCTGTCTTACTCTATGGCTGTGAGACATGGACACTAAATAGTGACTTAGAGAGACGAATCAATGCCTTTGGTAATAAGTGTCTTCGCAGAATCATGGGGTATCGCTGGGATGATTACGTGTCAAATCAGCGATTGCACCGTGAGACTGAATCGAGGCCTATTACCTGCACAGTCCGTCAGCGCCAACTTCGGCTATATGGGCATGTGGCACGCTACCCTGAAACCGATCCTTCCCATCGGGTTGTATCTGTAAGAGACAATCCGGCGTGGAGGAGGCCAAGGGGGCGCCCACAAGGCTCGTGGCTGGGGCAAGTTGATGTTTCTTGTCTTGTCGAGAGCTGCTTGGTATGGGAAAGGAGCCTGCATGGGAACTCGCGCGTGGTGACCCCCGGGAGTGGCGTCGTAGGGTGGGCGAGGCGACGCGCCCCCCGGCGTATGCCCCCAATGATTGATTGATAGTATAGTAAAATTTCATGAAAAATACATATTTTTAGCTACTAATTTTGTAAAATGTAGTTGTAGCAAATATCAAAAGCTATTTAGCTACAGATTTAGAGGAATATACTTCCATTTGTAGAAAACAACAACTCTTACCGATAACTAGCTATAATTATACCATTGAAAACACTACATTTTAGGGGTATATAGCAATATGATGAGTAAAACTCCTTGTATATATACAATAACACTACAGTTTACGAGAAACTATGAAAAACGCTTGCAAATACAATATATCACAATAAATAACCTCTTACTCTATTTATTAGCTCAATGTAATGTAAGCTACTGATAGGTTCAAATTAATCTAAAAAAAGGCTTGTATACTTCAATTTGTAGAAAAAAAGCTACATATCACCGATAACTAGCTAATATAATTTAAAAAACAATATATATGGGATATATACTATATAGCATTAAAATAAGGATAATTCCTTTTTTTTTAGGATATAACACTACAATTTATAAGAAAGAATGAAAAACACTTGTAATATACAATTATATCACAATAAATAGCCACAAACTCCTTTATAAGCTTACAGTAGTTTAAAATAGCATTTTCTAACGAAAACAACTATAATACCAAATTAGAATTTCTGTATAAAAACAAGGGCTGAAAACTGTCAATTTTTGACATTTTTTTGCCATTCAAAAATAAATTAAAACACTTGAGAAAACGTTGATTTCAAGATTAAAATTGAAAAGTAAAACGCATTTAAAATACATATTTTTTGCTACTAATTTTGTAAAATGTAGATGAAATAAATATCAGTTATGCAGTTAAGTAAAGCTATAAACATGTAGTAAATATCAGTTTTGTAATATTATCATGCTATATACAGGGTTATATTGATCCCTTATAAGGCATATATACTTTAATTTAAGGAAACAAACTACATATCATAAATAACTAGCTAATATTATTGAAGAAAAAAACATTTATGGGATATATAGCATTAATATAAGGAAAACTCCTTATATATATAATTACACTACATGTACAAACAACTATGAAAAACGGATTCAAACTACCATTCTATCATAAATAATAACCTCAAACTCTTTTTATTTGCTTGCAGTAATGTAAAATTGCATTTGTAAAGGAAAACAACTATAATTATTCATATATTTGATTTCTCTGTCAAAAAATGGGCTGAAAACTGTCAATTTTCACTGCATTGCAACCTTTGAAAAATATATTAAAATGGCTGTATCATCAAAAATAATGTTCACATCGAAAAATCAGCATCACTGCCTTACTATATGAGGCTTGAACATTTCCAAACTATCGTTACCTCAAGTTGAGTAAATGGGTCCATTGCAGGGATTACCAGGGTGCTGAGTTTCTTGCAACTGATCACAGATTTGTTGTTGCTATACTTAAGCTGCATGTCGAGTCCAGAAGAATTTTAAGAGGTAACCATACTGTGTTTCATTATGAGAAGCAGAAGGACTTGACATGTGTCCATGAGTATGCAGTGCAGTGGCAGTCTTAAATCATATTAATGTGCTCGGTTCCCTCGAGGACCCTGTAGAACTGTGGGATACCTTCAAACGTAAAATTCTCCGGGCTGCCAAGGAGTGCATTGGTCCGATGCGCCCGATGTCAAGGCGTGATTTTGTCTCGACGGAGACGCTGGAGAATGTCGAGGAAAGTCGCGCTGCCAGGCTTGTTGGGAACCAGGACCAGTACAGGGCTCTGTCACGCAGGGCTAGAACTCTCTTTTTTGTCTCTCCTGGGTAGAGACAAATAGAGGTATGTCAGGAGTCTCGCTGTAGATGTCGAAGGCCATTTGAAAGTTAATGACCTCCGACCCGCCTACCAAGCCCTGAAGAAGCTCCGTTCTAAGTTTCCATCTCTGGCGAGTGCTATCCGAGTAGCATTTGGGCGCCAAGTGTCGGACATAGATGGGCAGATGACTCGTTGGACTGAGTACTTGGGCAATTGTTCACGGTGGACCCTCCAATTGGGCAGCTTTACACCACTGGATTACGGGCAGGCCCTGGTGATGGCTTTCAAAGCGCTGCACGAGGAGGTAAAGCCTTTGGGACTTTAGGTCTCCTGACTCACGAATAAGATCCAGGTGTTTGGAGACCAACTAGATGAAACAGTACAGTCTGTTCATGCGTGTGGCGAGGACATTGATATCTTGGAAAGTTTTACATACCTTGGTAGCTCAGCTCAGAGTGACGGCGGGTCACGTCAAGAAGTTTTACAGTGGATTAGCATAGTCCACGGTGTTATGGACTTGCTCAGCACGAGTATTATTTATTGACGTTGTCGGTACCTTTGCAGAATGACGAAGATCTTCAAGTCGCTTGTGATCCTTGTCTTACTCTAGGGATGTGAGACATGTACATTAAATAGCGACTTGAAGAAGCGAATCAATGCCTTTGTTAATAAGTGTCTTCGCAGAATTATGGAGTATCGCTGGGATGATTACGTGTCAAATCAGCAAATGCACTGTGAGACTGAATTGAGTCCTATTACCTGCATATTCCGTCAGCGCCAACTTCGGCTATATGGGCATGTGGCACGCTACAACTACTGATTCTTCCCACCGGGTTACATATGTAAGAGACAATCTGGCATGGAGGAGGCCAAGTGGCTCACAAGGCTCGTGACTTGGGCAATTTGATGTTTCCTGTCCAGAGTTGCTTGGTATGGGAAGGAAGCCTGCATGGGGACTTGCGCTTGGTGACCCCCTGGAGTGGCGTCGTAGGGTGGGCGAGGCGACGCGTCCCCCGGCGCATGCACCCAATGATTGATTGATTTATGAAAACGGAATCACTCCACTACGCAGAGTTGATCATCTGTCGGTTATGGTCTTTTGATTACACAGAAGATAAAAAATCCCATACAAACAAACCAGAAGTTAGACATAAAGAGACATTCATTTCCACGAATAACTCAACCACCATTTCCCTTCATATCATGCCATGATTAAGTGTAGTCTCCCATTAATCCCGATATAGTGACCACGTGTGGTCTACCCGCCCCATGCACACACCCACACACTTTGGTTTCTCTATCATCGCTCTGTTTTTCTCCCAGTTTTTTCCTCCCATTCTTTCACTTTGGTACTGTCCTAGCTTCATGGAGGGTCTGCAGGAAGAACGCAATCCAGGATGAATGAACACCGATCAGCCTTCCATTTGTATGACAGTACTGCCTTCTCTTCCCCGGCGTATGCCCCCAATGATTAATTGATGATTGATATTAAGAGATATACTACATCAGGATTATTACTGCTATTCCTATTGCGGTCTTAATGAGATTAGGGTTTACCTCGGAGGTATTCAACTCGAGGTACGCGTTTCCCTGGGGCTAAGCCAGGGGTTTATCAGGGGTACGCATAGCCCTCTCATGTATGTTTAAAAAAAATGTATATGTATATATATGTATATATATATATATATATATATATATATATATATATATATATATATATATATATAATATATATATATATATATATATATATATATATATATATATATAATATTAATGATGTTTCAGGGTGACAGAGACACTCGTCATACTTGGGGTTGTTTATGCGCAACGTTTCGCCAAGGCACTTGGCATCATCAGGCTAAAAATAGTTAAAAATTTAATATATTGTAATGCTAAAAAGCGAACATCTAAAAAAATAATTCTAAGAAACAATAAAAATATTCTATATTATCTAAAATTACTAACTAATAAATAAAATATAATTTGTACTTAACGGACCTTGGTGTGTATGCTGTCTGAGTTGGTAGAGGACTAAATGAACACTAGTTTTGTGGGTGACATTTCAGCTTGTGTGGGGCGATCGAACCGAGAGTCGGGCAATCGAAACAGTGGTAGTCATTTGAGAATATGTAGTTGGTGTGAAATGACTTGGTTATTAAGATCAGGGGACAAATGCTTGATGTGTATAGCTTCTAATAATTTAGTGTCACTAGGGTAGTGTGCCTTGGATAGGATACTAAAGTCATTCATAGAAAAAGGGTGATCTAAATCATGTGAGTGTGAGCGGATTGCAGATTGCGAAGGTGAAGAAATGGGTCGACCAGTACGTGCAGAAACACCTTTATGCTCAAAAAGCCTAAGGTGCATAAAAACTGAGCATAAAGGTGTTTCTGCACGTACTGGTCGACCCATTTCTTCACCTTCGCAATCTGCAATCCGCTCACACTCACATGATTTAGATCACCCTTTTTCTATGAATGACTTTAGTATCCTATCCAAGGCACACTACCCTAGTGACACTAAATTATTAGAAGCTATACACATCAAGCATTTGTCCCCTGATCTTAATAACCAAGTCATTTCACACCAACTACATATACTCAAATGACTACCACTGTTTCGATTGCCCGACTCTCGGTTCGATCGCCCCACACAAGCTGAAATGTCACCCACAAAACTAGTGTTCATTCAGTCCTCTACCAACTCAGACAGCATACACACCAAGGTCCGTTAAGTACAAATTATATTTTATTTATTAGTTAGTAATTTTAGATAATATAGGAATATTTTATTGTTTCTTAGAATTATTTTTTTAGATGTTCGCTTTTTAGCATTACAATATATTAAATTTTTAACTATTTTAGCCTGATGATGCCAAGTGCTTGGCGAAACGTTGCGCATAAACAACCCAAGTATGACGAGTGTCCTGCACCAACATCATGATGATCAATAAGAATCACTTATTATATATATTATAATATAATAAATAATACTTCCAATCAGCTGGCGTACCTACTGCCTGATTAACTACGACTTTGCAGCATAAACGAACCCCCAAAATCCAGGGAGCTCTCTGAGCCGTTCTGTTAGCTGTCTATCACTGGTACTCCCAGTAGCTTGCCTTCAGGATTGCAGGTGGTCCTGAGACAAGCACAGCCAGCCCCTTGGCATTGAGTATGACTGGTTTTCTGAAAACCTGTGGCGACATGGCCAAGGAGTGATGACTACAGCAAGGGCCCTGGAATATGTCAGCAATGAAAAAAGTAGTGAGGACATTGCTGAGTGGGGAGTCAAGATGATGACTGTTTTCGCAAACATCATTAACCACAATTCTCAGCAAAAACAGTACCTTCTTCAAACTGGGGAATACAACCGTAGCGATTTGATAGCTTCAAGAAGCAAACTCTAAAAAAATGACTGTGAAGTGTCCTTCTGACATAGACAATAGATTTTTTCTTGCCACATGAAAATAGTTTTTAGAGTCTTTGTCCCCATTTTTTGATGTAAAGATTGTAATATTTATGAAATTTATATGAATTTTCAGAAAATTTTGGGCTTTTTTTCTGGATATGATGTTCTTTTTTTTCTTGAATGTTTTACTTGGATTGTTTTTTTCAGAATAATATTAAAAATGCTTCAATTTGATACCCAATTTGTTGTTCTATCCCAATTGTAACAAAAGTCTCAGGTGAAAAAAAGTCTGGCGGAAGGCAAAATTAGGCGCTTTTCTACTGTCGCGGGCTTAATATATTGAGGTCCAATGAGGCAAAGGTTCCTGACATTTTAGCCCAAAATGGTTGTAATTTTCGGCTTTTCCAGGTCAAAAAGCATGGGAAACCTTGCAAGGGGGTATAAAAATAGGAAAAAATTGTTTTCTGACCAGGTCTACCCTCTCATGTATGTTTAAAAAAAATGTATATGTATATATATGTATATATATATATATATATAATATATATATATATATATATATATATATATATAATAATATATATATATATATATATATATATATAATATATATATATATATATATATATATATATATATATATATATATATATATATATATATTATATATATATATATATATATATACATAAACTTCCAATCAGACTGGCGTACCTACTGCACTGATTTAACTACGTCGCCATATCTTGTGCACTGGCAAGCTATATGAAATCGTATATGATAGCACTGTTAGTAAAACGTGCATAAGTGAAATATATTGTAATGCTAATTCGGTCATAAAACAAGAGATTGTTAGTAAAATATTCATTTGTTATGGTGACAGCACCAGCTGATCGTCTCTACCTATCAGCCTATCAATTGTCTGAGGTGGAAATCTCGTAAGATAGGCTGAGTGCTAATATTACGTTGATATTATTTTTAATACGTATACACAGGCCAGGGTTGCCAGGTGTGTCGTTTTAAACGGACAACCTGTTCTTTTTTAGATCTGGTTATCCTGTTTATTTTAATAAACACGGACTGGCTGAATCTGTCCTTCTCTGTCTTTTTTTATAGTTATTTTTGTATCTGCATAACAAACTACATACCACATACACATTTATTGATAACATCTATAATGTAGCTATGGGTGAAAGTCGGGTTGGACCTGGGAGTGACTTGGGAGTGGGACGTGGGAGTCCGCTGACTTGTCTCGTACATGTATTGTACAGGGAGCCCCTAGGCGCAGAGGTTCTCAAACTTCACTGGACGGCGGCGCACTAGATTATATCTTGGACTTCGGCGGCGCAGCAGCTATATATATATATATATATATACAGGAATGGACATAAGGAAATAATGTGTAAATAAACTACTATGTTACAACAATAATATACCTGATGAGTGGAACACGTGTGCCTGCCTGGCGTTGCATATCCGCTCTATGTTAGGAGGGACAGCTGACAGGCACACTCTCATTTCCTCTTCAACAGCCAGCAATCTATTCCTTTTCTTAGTTTTTATATTTGTGAGGGCTGAGAATCCCAGTTCACACAGATATGAGGTTGAAAATTGCAAGAGTATTTTCTGGGCCCTTTTAGATATATGTGGGTGTTCGTTTTCCATTTGAATCCAGAAGCTTTCTAATATCATATCCAGATATTGGAGTTTTAGTGTGCGGTCATTACGGATGTTGATTAGTTCCACTTCTTCAAGGATGCTAAGTTGTGGCTTGCTCAAGGGATCGCGAACGAATGGATTTCTCAGCCAGTCATAACTTTCAACAGATATATTTGGGATATATTTTTCTATGTTCCTTCCTAGGCTTTCAAGGTGCTGCTTAATGAGTGGAAAAATGTCTGTATATTTAGCTTCAGCAGTCTTTTGAAACATGTCAATCTTGCCTTCACTCACCCTTTCATTCCAGAGCCTAATTTTTCTACCAAGGCTTTCATTTTGTCAGAAGATGTTACCATATTTTCATTTCTTCCTTGCATACCTGCATTAACCTTGTTCAGATGTTCAAATATGTCTGCCAAGTAGCATAATTTTGCACTCCAAATTTCATCAGCAAGTATTTCGCAGAATTCAGTTTTCTCCTCAAGGGTAAAGTAAAGGAGCATTTTCTCTCTCAGTTCATGCACCCGGGATAACACTTTGCCTCCTGATAACCACCGGACTTCTGTGTGGAGGAGAAGACCTTCGTGAGGAGATCCCATTTCTTCACAAAGCATGGAAAATAGTCTTGACTGCTTTGGTCTGCTTATAAGAAAGTTTACCATTTTCACAACATCATCCAGAACAAACTTTAATTCTTGTCCGAGTATTTTAGCAACAAGAGCTTCACGGTGCAAGAACCAATGGGTAGTAATCAAATCTGGGTTCTCCTTCTTGACTAAGGACACAAAACCTTTTACCGATCCCACCATGGATGGACAGCCATATGTGCAAATTCCTACACATAATTTCCATGACAAGTCCTTTTCTTTCAAGTATTCTGTCATTGTAGAAAATATCTCCTGTCCTGTGGCTTGCACCAGTTCTTTGCAGCATAAGAAATGTTCAGTTATTTTGTTATCAGCAACATAACGGATGATCACTAGTAACTGAGGTTTTCCTCCAATGTCTGTTGATTCATCCGCTTGTAAAGCATACATTTTACCTTTCACGAGTTCACACACACTTTTTTCAATATCAGACGACATGTCCTTGATTCGTCTACCAATCGTGTCGTCTGGGAGGGGAATTTTTTTCACTTCCTTTTCAGCTTCATCCCCATACAATGTTTTCACCACTGCACAGCAGGCTGGAAGGGAGTATGACTCTGCAATTGAATGGGGATTCATTTGTTTTGCTGTATGCTCTGCCACTAAATAGCTTGTTTTCTGTGCCTTTTCTGCCACCTTCACCTTTTCTCAAACCCAAGCCTTTGTTGTTTGTTATCTTTCAAGAGTCTTTTAAAGTAATCTATAGGCTTCTGAGAGAGGTGACTATATTTTGTTGCTAACTGTCTGTCACTTCATTTTCATAGGAGTCATAGATTCATTTGATAGCTCAATGCCACAAACAACACATTTTGGCTTTGGACCATTTTCATCATCACAGCAAGTGACCCCAAGTCCAAGAAAACTGTCGTTATACAGGCGAAATGACTTACTGCGGTTACTTTTGCTGGCACGTGTTTTGACCAGGCTCAGACCTGAATGACAAAACTCACTTTCATCTGTCACTTCTCTTTGCCCGCTCGGACCTACACGACTACGGTCACTTTCAACTGTCACTTCACTTTGCCAGCACGGACATGTACGACTATGCTCATTTTCAACTGTCACTTCACTTTCTTCACTTTCCACACTAGGGTCTGGACGAGAGGACTCATTTACAACAGTTATTACTGTTACTTCGCCTTCGGCGCCTTCGACACATTTACGTTTTGATTCATGATCAACTGCGACTTCACCGCTATTGCCTTCAGTACACTTTCGCTTTTTAATGAGGTACTTATCCATTTTTTAAGCTTGGACCTCATTAACACCACAACAGCGATACTTACTCAGGCTCACGGCTACAGTGACCACGGGAGGTGCCTACCCAACGCTCTGCCTACGTGTGTTGCCAAATTATACATGTTATTTATCGATCGGGGTTCACGTAAATCACGTCAAACAGACAAACTTGCATAAAGCCTACTGATATACGTATGCATCAGTTTCTATTCATTATCTTTTTTCCTTTTATATGTCGCTAAAAACAATGCACATAAACGCGTGATAAAACTAGTAAGTTGGTAACTCAGTAATACCAGCAGGCTGCGGCTCAGACTGGTACAGTACGTGTACAGTACTCGTTCAACACGTATTGTTGTGGAAGCGGGAAGTATTTTTTTAAAGCATGAATAACTTATTTATTTATTCTCTATTTCTTACTTTATCCATCTACCCAAAATACTTATAATGTTATTAAAAGGACCTTGCATCTACCTGCCTAGTTACATATTAACACATTCATTTACGATTTTCCATCTTCTATATAAAAAAAAAAAACTGCGACCTCAGAGCGCAAAATACTCATATCTATGAAAAATTACGCGGCGCACCTAGGGAATTCCCACGGCGCACAAGTGCGCCGCGGCGCACAGTTTGAGAATCACTGCGGCCTAGGGCCTAGATCCAGCGACGCGAGCTGCGGACTGTTGACGGGTACACCAGTCAGTTACTTGATTAGTGTTGGTGATGTTGATTGGGCAGGGTTGGTCACTTTGTGGCTACTTTCTTTATTGAAATATTAAATAGGGAATGGTGCGTCAATCTGATTAACATTATTATTGCGAAAAGCATGGCATTTCCAAAGAAAAAACTGATAAGTGGCAATAAGTTCACTTTATACTATGAAAAAAGAAATTGAAATATGTAATTGAACAATAGCTTTCCTGTAATTGTAATTGTAGTTGTAATTTGGTTATGTTAAAATTGAGTGATTGCAATTGTAATTAGCATTTTTCCCTTCCTTGTAATTGTAACTGTAATTGTAATTGAGTAATGGAATAAGTAATTATAATTTTAATTGTAATTGACCCAAACCAATGTAATTACTACAAGCCTGATTTCAGTAGATGTTACAGTTAACGATTTTTCCCCCCGGAAAAGCTCCTGTATTTCGAAAGCCAAAGTGAAAATGATCAATTGCAAGAAAGCTGTTTGCAGTGGCCTGGGTTAAAGAGCCAAGTACTCTCAAAATACCTAATTGAGACGCCCGAAAATGCTACAAATAATTTTGATCACAATGGGTAGCTAGCTGTACCCATAAAAATGGATAAGTGACTTAAAATCAAATGTTCTGCTGAAGTGGGAAATCCATATAAATACGTCGTTTCAATTTCCAGTGATGTGAATGACTATGAGTTCAGAGTCATGAATTAGAAGCAATAGAAGCAAGGTGCTTAGTAACTCTATTTTCCCAATTCCCATCACCAAAGCTATATAAATAATTTTTAACCACTAAAACACTATTATAAATTTTGCAACAGCATAACAGCATAATTGAGTTGTATTTCCGGAAAAGGAAATGTTTTATTTACGAAACGAAGATTTCTGGATCTTCAATGAAATATACTACATATGGTTCGAAGGTAGTAAACACCCTTCCAATTGTCGCAATCCTCACCTTTTCTGCTTTTCCTACCAACTAGTACAGCTTGTCCCCATCATCCTTTCACCTAGAACACCTTACCGTCCTGTCACCCGATCACCTCGGGACACCCTATCACCCTTTCACTTTGTGGTTGTATGACATGTATAACTATAATGGAATCACTGTTTTCGAACGTTTTTGAACAAGTATTATTTTGAGGACCGCCAGGTGCGACACGATTGTAGGATGGGGCGAGGTAGGAGCAGCAAGAAGTGGAGGGCAGAACAGAAAAAGCAGCCCTGTGGTTTGGACAACCGTCTCTCAGGTTTAGTATTTTGTTATCCTGTCCTTGAGATGTTATTATCAAGAATAAAGAAAAGACATGGAAGCCATTTTGATTCTACCACACACTTCCAACATCCTATCCCCCTTTTATCCTATCACCTCGAACACCATATCACGTTTCCTGATTCTACCTACTTCCTATTGCAACCACAGTGACAAATCCTCTACTGTCTATCTTACAATCATTTATATTAATTTCCCCTTATCTTCTGCCCAATCCTTTAGTTCTCTAATCATTCCATTCTCCTCAATCTTCATATCTCTCTAGTAACCAACACAGCTTTCAACCAAAATTATCCACCGAAACAGCCTTCACGGTAATCGCAAAGAAAATATACAACAACATGGATAATAAACGAATATCTCTATGAAACTTGTCCGACCTTTCTAAGGCCTTCGATAGTGAAAGCCATACAGTTATTCTAAAGAAACTCCTTAAAATCAACGTAGATACTTATTGGATCGACAGCTATTTTTTTGTATTACATTCGTGTCTATAGCGCTTGTAGGCAGTGACCTCCAGGGCTAGGATGGTAGGCCCTGGAGGCTCACTCGAGGACTGTGATGGTTGGCCCTTGCCCATGGTGGCGCAGGCATGATTTTTATAGTGGTGCCTGAGATTCGAGGCTCATGACGCACCCCCTATGTCCTCCGATGCACTCATAAATAATCGAAGGTAGAATTAATGGGTAGCATGTGGTTGTTCTCAAGCCCATCGACGGTTGCAGAAAGATCCTAAGTGGATATTCGCCCTCATCGGGGATCGAACTTGGGTCACCGAACACGCCACTCGGAGACGTTAACCACTTTGATACCACCTCCCCTACTATAAGTGTAAGAACACAGTGTCTCTGTCTAAATAATAATATTTCTTCCAAACTAAAGATGAAGAATGAAATCCCTTAGGGTTGAATATTTGGCCCTATACTTTTCAATATTTTTTGTAAATGACATGCCAAAATACGTTAAAGACTGTACACTTGTCCAATACGACGTTAACACTTAGACTTGTACTAAGGCTTATATTTCTAGTCTATCGCAATTTTGGTTACCACGATTTAAATACCCAGCTAACCATTACCGGCGGGCCAACGTAGGCATTAGAGCGGCGAACGGCGGCCGCCAGTGGCAAATTTTCTTTCGACAGCCCGCCGATGGCCCGCTCGTATATTTTCAGACGGGATAATGTACTATATTGAAAATCAATTTCCACAATTGGAAGAATTGAATATATCTATGTGTAAACATTTTGTAACATCAGTTATATAATGATTTTGATGTAGTTTTATATCAGTGGTGACAAGCAGCGGCAACTTAACGTAAACCCTCCGGTGGCCCGCTGGTGCGTATTTGGAAGTGAGAAATATTCATTTCATATTATATATATCAACACAGTAATATACATAGTATCTCAATATCGGTACCATCACTATTATTAGGCCTGTTTAAGCTATTACAAATTGTGTATAAATTTTCATAATAGTTTATAGAAATTATCATATTTTAGTTTATTTCAAGTATTTCCAGCTTAATCAGCAACACGAAGAAATGCATATAAATAAAAATGAGACACATAGGAAGGAGTTTACATGGAAAACGTTATCAGTTATAGTCTAGTGTGTATAGTATCATATATAAATAACATTTGATTAACCGAGCAAAGATGACAGGATAACAGACAGTCATATTTCCCTTATTTCAACCATTTCCAACATACTATCAACATTTATTAATAAGCAATGGGGCACCTAATAAATAATATATGTAGATGATGGAGTTAATATGGATAATATCATCAATTAGAATAAAATATTATTGAAAATTATTTTGCAGCTATCAATGCATTACACTGTCAGACATACTGTAGCCAATACAAATGGTTAATAATCCACAAAAGGCCTAAAATGGCATCCTTAACCACTCTATAACAAATTGAGAACTTAGTTAACATGTTTTCGCTCCATTATTATTACGAAATAGACTGAATAATATAAATAATTGCAGTACGATACGTTTTATTGAGGGATTCCTGCAACGGGTGAGTGAGAGAGAGAGGGAGAATGAGAGAAATGCCGGCAGCCGGAGAGGCGGAGATCAGTTAGTATGAAAGAGCATAAGCAGTTGGATGTACTTATGTGGCTCGCCGCATCCCATCGCTATATATGGCTGTTCCACACCATGTGCACCATGTAAATACAATAACGAAAATGTTTCTGTTAATATGAAATAAACAATGTCCAAATCAATGTATGATTATCCTTTTCATCGTATTACTGGATAACGACATAGGAATATCTCTGGTTATTCTTTCTAAGCATATTGCATATACTATAGTAATGTTTTTAGGAGTGTTGAACAGCCCTTTAGTCTATTAATCAGCTGATGAGCTGTGCAGCACTCCTTAAAACATTACTATATCAGCAATATTCTTAGCAAGTATAACCAAAAATATTCCTCAATCAGTTAATGTAACAGCGGCAAGTTGTCATATGTCCTACGTCGGGCCGCCACAGCTGGCCTCTGGTGCGCCTCTGAGCAAAATCCCGGCGGCCCTACATCGTACACTTCCGTTGGGCCGCCGGTAAGACATACGTTGGGCCTCCGTAGACCCAATGTCTTTGTGTTGCTGGGTACTACAGTCGCAATAGGCCTATAGACAGAGAGGCCAGAGGTCCCATGTACTAATATGTTTACATTTTTTCCGTATTTTCGTGCGGGCACCATGGGTGACTATTAATTTTTTATGAATCGTTTTTTTCGTTTAATCCACATAAGAGCCCCTTTCAGTCATGAAGTTACTTTCATAGTATCATGAATTACTCACATACATATCCCATACACTTTAATCTCCATGTTAATCACAATCTTCGTATATATATATGAATATCTGTAGTACTTATTTATGTCTTATACAGGATTATTAAGAATGTGATAAATATGATGAGGTACTACATCAGTATTGTTGTTCAAGTGAAGTATGACTGCAAGAAAGTAACGGATCCAAGTGCCATAGCATATGTATATAGTAATCTTCGAAAACTGTATCAGGAAGATACGCTGCCAGACGTACAAATGCACGGGAGGCTACCAAGGGAGGGAGGGGGTGCTTGGGATTAAACCCACGTGTGGTAGTCTATAGAAAGTGTCGTACCTCAGGCATCAACACACTGTTGTACACATTAATGTTTCTTATATACTTTGCTGGTATTCGTCAGTTGCATTTATATATATATGCGCGCATGTAAAAATCAAGAAAGTTCTCTCTGTGTAGGAAAAGTTGTATATTTCTGGCCCTTCATACTAATAAATAATCATGAATAGTGGCGTGCAGTGAATCATTTGACAAATGCTTGTTCTACGATTAATATGTCCCATTTTCATAAAATAATGCGAAAAAATCATCTACATATATAAATGTAACGAAACAGCAACATAAAAGGTCTTATAATAAAGCCCGCAATAGTACTTTTTTTCCCATGAAAAAATAAAAATACTGGCGCTGTGTGCCAACCCTAGCTTTCACCGTCTATAGGCGTATTGCGATCATCAAATTCGACGATAGTATCTCTAATTATCAAGAAAGGGCGGAGCTTAAATGAAGTGGGCAAGCCTGAGGCAAGATTACAAAAAGATGCGGAACATGCTCATGGAAGAGGAAAATATTACATTAATAAACTCCTTACCGCATGTAGCTCTTACTATACAATGATAATAAATTACATAAATACGAATATAATATGTAGTTTTGGGGGCTCTCACTGTTTTATATCGATATATTTTAAATTAAAATGTATCGCCCACAAGGCTCGTGGCTGGGGCAAGTTGATGTTTCTTGTCGAGAGCTGCTTGGTATGGGAAAGGAGCCTGCATGGAGACTCGCGCGTGGTGACCCCCGGGAGTGGCGTCGTAGGGTTGGCGAGGCGACGCGCCCCCCGGCGTATGTCCCCAATGATTGATTGAACCGTGGATGGCAACTGGCAAGCCAGAAATATACGCTCTGCTCGCAGCAGTGATACAAATGATAATACATATATATGGATTTTGTGAGGAGGACACTTTATTATATCACCAAAAAGCTTAAAATACCTTTGATTGGCACTATTATGTATTCATGAATCATATACATATTGCCTGCCCCTTACATATACATGTATTCGGTATGTTGCTGTACGAAACCCTCGCTTGTAACGCTGCTCAATGCGACAAGCTGTTTTTTGATAAAATACATATCCCAGGGCCCAGCGTACCTGTTGGTACTCTCGTCTACCGAAATTCTCGTCCTCACACAAATCGGGAACTCTCGCCGATAGGAGAACAATTGCCGACGGGGAAATTTTCGCCAACAGTTCCACTTGTAATAGTTGAAAAAGAAGAGTAAAGGGTATTTCATTTTTCGCATTTTCATTCCACATTTTTCGAAGACATTATTATTTTCTATTTAGTTTTGATGTGTTTTGAATTAATTTAGCTCGTGTTTATAGAGGACATCAATATATATTTTATCATACCGCCCCATCATACCCCCCAAGTTGTAATTTCTGCCAGAAACGGTTAGGTTAGGTTACGGTCAGGTTAGGTTAGGCATACAGAAACACAGGTAAAAGCTTATTAGGTATATAGGTCAGTTTGCGGGTGGGTAACAAATAATACGCCGGAAAAAAAAGGATTTTTTGCGTTGTGTAGGAGCCAAATTCCCTAGATCTTGATTAATTTCCCTGGATATAGGGACATTTTCTAACCAAATTTAACCTAACCTCCGGATATAACCTAACCTAACCTAGCGGGGTCTCCGGCCCCCTCGACCCCCAGTAATCTAGCCTAATCTGTTAACTTAATCAAAATTTACATAACCTCCTGGCGGGGAGGCTCCTCCCCCCTCAACCCCTCGGTAGCCTAAATAAATTTTACCTTACCACCCAAAAAAAAAAAGATCAGCATTAAATTTGGGTTCGAATGATGTATAATTTTGCATGTTTTGAGTAACTTTATATCTTGGCCTATGGGAGGGTCTACAGTCATGGATTTTGCACAAAAAAGGCTGTTTGTCAAGGGGTTCCAGTTTGGCACCCCTTCCCAATATAATGTATACTGTCTAAAAATATTTTCTACTAAGTTTCGTGATTTCTTCACAAAATTAACAATTCCGAGTCTTACTAGCCCTACTTACTACAAGCAACTTCAAAAACACCAAGACAGCATCATCCATTCCGTCAGTCGCGTAAAAAACCTTTGCGTATAAACAGATAAATGACGTTTGAGAAATAATTTTTGAAAATAAATATTTATTATTTTATATATAAATATTTATCGAAATAAATAAATAAGTAAATAGAATAAGAGAAGAGGTGAATTTGGTGGGTGTTGGAAATAAACGAAGACGGTAGAAGTGGAACGGGGCAGGGATGGGAGGAGGAAGAAAGGAGGGAGTGGGGTGAAGAAGGAAAGAGAAAGGAGGGGAGAGTAGCGGGAGGCATATTCCCGTGATTTGGAAGAGATTGTGGTCGAGGGATATCAACAGCCAATCACAGTTGTCACAACTCGTGACGTCACCCAAAGAGGTGGAGCTAACATGAATCGCCGAGAAGGCGTGAACTTCCTTCCCTTACCGCCCTTCAAATACCTCCCTTCACCCCTTCAATACCTCCCCCCTCACCCCCTTAAACTTTTCCCTTCATACCTCCCTTCACCCCTTCAGGTATGAGAGAGAGGAGAGAGAAGAGAGAGAGAGAGAGGAGAGAGAGAGAGAGAGAGAGAGGAGAGAGAGAGAGAGAGAGAGAGAGAGAGAGAGAGAGAGAGAGAGAGGAGAGATAATGAGAGAGAGAGAGAGAGAGAGAGATAATGAGAGAGAGAGAGAGAGAGAGAGAGGAGGGAGGGAGAGGAGAGAGAGAGAGGAGAGGAGAGAGAGAGAGAGAGAGAGAGAGAGAGAGGAGAGAGAAGAGAGAGAGAGAGGAGAGAGAGAGAGAGAGAGAGAGGAGAGAGAGAGAGAGAGAGAGAGAGGAGAGAGAGAGAGAGAGAGAGACTGGAAGCACACCCCTCCATAATTTAAAACCTTAAATATTTTGAATCTAATTGATTTATCAAAATTATATATTGCATCTTATCTGTACAAACAAACAGCGTCTAACTACAGTATTGACCAACTACTCCACAATTTCCAAACCCGCAACCGGGCAAGTTGATGTTTCTTGTTGAGAGCTGCTTGGTATGGGAAAGGAGCCTGCATGGGAACTCGCGTGTGGTGACCCCCGGGAGTGGCGTCGTAGGGTGGGCGAGGCGACGCTCCCCCCGGCGTATGCCCCCAATGATTGAATGATACATATATATATATAGATATAGATATAGATATAGATATAGATATAGATATAGATATAGATATATATACAATTAGGGCAGTCTTCAGAAACTATGACACCAGAGCACCCAGTATCCCTAATAATGGTGGAAGACCATGAACCATTGATGGTCCCCGAAACTGTATAGTGGGGAACTTCACGATCCTCCGGACAAAATCCAACCTTATAGAGGTCGGCGACAGTTGTTCCGTCCTTGAAGGCTCGAGGATTATGGGGGCAGCGTGGTCGTATGTGTACAGCCTCCCCACAATTGTGACAAGTCACAGGTGAGAAAGTTTGATGCCCCGAAGGTGGGATCCTCAGCGGAGTAGGAAGTCTAAGGGGAGATCTCCTTGCGTTGTTGTAAGAGACCTTTGGATAGGCGTTGTGGGCGGACGCCTAGTTGTCCGCTAGTTGTATTGCATCATTCAGCAGGGCAGGCCTTCTTTCCTTATACTAAAAAGAGGCGAAGTTCAGGTGTCATGGAAGAAAGAAATTGGTCAAGGATGATGAATTGCCTCATATCTTCATAAGTTTCAGGCACACAGGAGGACTCAACCCAAGAATCAAACATCCGTGACAACTGGGTGACGAATTGACGGTACTACTACTTGACTATACTTGGCCCGACTTGAGTCTTGGCCGACGTGAAATCTACGCGATACACATATAGAGTCTTATTGAAACCAGTTATGAGTGCTTGCTTCAGTAGCTCGTAGTCCATAATGGTGGAGGATGGAAGGGACGTGAATAGATCAGCAGCCTTTCCCGTAAGGAGGCAACCCAGACGAACGGCGAAGGTATCCCTATGTACATACCAGCATCTCAGCCACTCGCTCGAACCTTGTTAAATAGGTAGCTATGTCCTCATCATCTTTGTAGGATGGTAAACTCTGCCTGGAAACAGAATCAGATGGTAAATGGACTGAGGGCCTACCTAGAGCAGAGATTTCGGCCAGATTCATTTATCTCTCCCGGTCAGCTTGTCGTTCTTCTCTTTCAGCTTGTCTTTCTTCCCTCTCGGCCTTTTGCTGTTCCACGATCCAATGGGCAATATCAGTTCCTTGAAGACCGAGAGCCTCTCCTTGCTGCTTCAGTACTTCGAACGAAGACATTGTAGATCCGACACAGAACAGAACACAGAAATAACAACAAGTAAATAATTATATCACCAAAAACTCCAAAAAAGAAAAGAATATGTACAACAAAATAGACAACACCAACAGCGAATCAAATCAAAAAGCTTTCAAGCATTGTTCCGGGGCTTCAGGCAACAATGGCGCGCGGCGGCGACTGACAAACAATACGCCCACAATCTTAAGAAGTGTAATATAGCTTAATGATAACGTATCCTGGCAAGGTCGCCAATTTTGTCAGGGCTTAGGTTGTTATCAATTAATATTACCAATCTTGAGAAAGGTGGGGAAGAAAAGTCATGGAGTATGATTACCCATAATATATTTGCACAACAACAAAAATCAATAACTGGCTAGCCGCCGATTTACAAGAACCAAACAACAAACTGCAATAATAGATAATATCAGATCAGGAGTAATGTCACCCTAAGAACTCCCTGGAACGCCGCTGGCGAGAGGCGAACTGCAAGTTTTAGCACCGTAGATTCCACTTCAGACGGCGGGGAACATTGATGGTGTGTGGGACAGTGAAGGGTTGACTGGAAGAGAGCCCACGTCTTCAGAATGGCCTTCTAGGGATGAGCACAGCAGCTTGGTAGTGAGGAAGTGTTGTCAGCGTGGAGAGCTATGGCTGTCTGCCTAACCCTGGGCGGCGAAGCTCCGTCATCATAATGGCTCGACTACCCCTTACCCCGGGACACGGGGACGGGAGTGTTGACGTGGCTTCGGGTAATAGTGCCTGAAGCCCCGAAGCACGCCGCTTGGTGTAAGTGAATGTGGTAATCACCGTTACCGTGATGGCGGAGGTGTATATAAGAGGCAGCTCCTTACAGGAGGTGTGTTATTGTTTACATTTATTCGCTGACATTATGGCGGCGTATGACATCGGACAAAATGGCGGATCGCCATGGCGGACAAGATTGCTGGTGATCTGCTGATTCTGGTAGTGAAGGAAAGAGGACAAAATGGCGACCAACACAGCGAACGCAGCACCCCATACATCAACAAAATCACTAGAAATATTTGTACGTGTTTGCGTAGGACAAAGGCGCCTAAAACCCACGGAGTAACACAGCAAGGGTCCACAGGTGACTAAATCGGTAATATAAAGTTTGTATTTAAGGAAGCACATAGCGAAAATAATCAGGTATGACCACGAGGCGTTATGTACGTCTAAGACAAAAGTCGTGTCATGAATTTTGGTTAAGACATCTGGTAAATGGCTAACATTTCGGTGCTGTCTGCCGTATGTCATACGAACGTAGCACTGTCATAAGTGCTTCGATCTCACCACAACTCATACGTCATAATAGTTCGTATCCTCACGAGTAATTGTTTTAGGATTCATTACCAGGAGTGTTAAAAGCAGAAGTGCTGAGGTAATTATATAGCAGCGATTGAACATGGGTTCGGTGAGGCAGTCTCAGGGGTTCTACTGAGGCCCTCCGAAACACATTGCAATTTTGCTATTATTATTAACTCCCTCAGCTGTTGAGGCTCGCTTCGCAAAGCCCCCCCCCCCCCCTCCCCTTTATAACAATCCGGGATTCACCACTGTATTCCACTTTCTTTTTAAAAGACCTATTTTCGCCACTGCTTCTGAGTCCTTCCTTGCTTCATATTATAATCCAATATACTCTGAATATTGAGGCAATTTTTCTTAAATTTTTGCATAGTTTTAAACTTGAATTTGGTCTTATTATTAAAAAATTTATACTATTGAATTTTTAAGCAATTTTTCTTCATTTTTTTATTTTTTTATATACTTGTATTATATTTTTACTCTTGCATGTGACTAGCTTTATCCATACCCCTGCGGTGATGTATGTGGCCTTCAATGGCTCAGGTGTAAGATAAAATGCCTGGCGATTTTTTGCTGGGCCGAATATACTTCGCATTCCACATCGTTTAAATTTATGAAACCTCAACGCTTTAAAATCTATTGAAACCTTTAAAATACCCTTGGTTTTTTTTTAGACATTGTCTCATCGGCGGCAGATATGAAGCTTTGACCCTTATCTGAACAGTAGCTTAAGGTATTCAGGCTTCCCAAACCCCGAGCATGTAACTGCGTTAGGGTTTTCATAATGTTTCACGAGTTACATTTCATAATCGGACAAAACCGTGACACGACTTTTGTCTTAGACTGTACAGAGTTGCCCGCGAGTTTGGAGTTGAATATGGAGTGGAGTTGAAGTGAAGTGGAGCGGAGTGGAGTCCAGTGGAGTAGAGTTGAGGCGTTGAAAGCAGTCCGCTGAGTGGATGACGGGGCGAGGTGTAAGTGGTGAGGGCTGTGTGTCGGCGATTGGAATGACCTTTGCGTAGCGGCGCGGCTGAGTGTGGTGTGGGATGTGTGGCGTGGCGGCGGTAGGAGTGACTTGTGTAGCGGCGCGGCTATGTGTGGTGTGGGATCTTAAACCATGATATAGTCTTTCCATTTCATCGAGTCACTTTGGATGTGGCCGCCTGAAGCATTTGACCGCTAGCTGTGTTGCCACTTCACCTTCGCCACCTACTATAAACAATACTCCATTCTCACCCGCTCCCCCTCGCTCCCTCCCTCATTCTTACCTTATCTCTCTCTCTCTCTCTCTCTCCCCCTCTGTCTCTCTCCGGCCTTCACTCTCTCAACAATTTTTTTCATTGAAATTTCTTTTGTTTTGACTTATTTTCCTGACCAACCATGAGGTAACAGTCAAGGTGCGTTTTTTATTGAGGTTTCCCCGATAGGCCTAATCCTCTCTGTGACTTTTAATTAATCAGAAAATGCATCAGAACTCTCTGTGATGTTGATAACAAATGAATGAACAAGATTTTCAACCGCTTTGTCTTGCCCTGCATCAGTTTCCCGAAGTCGTTCCTCTTCGACCCGAAGGTCCTATTTGCCTTCTCTTTTAAGAAATAGGTATTTACGTTGTAGATAATTTCCCTGACTTAGCTGTGGAGTGAGCGAGTTGTAGGGAAAGCTTCCATGATGGATGACCTCGAATGAGTGAATCACCGCAGTCCCAGGGCAGGGCCTGGGCAGACATTCAGAGAGAGTTAAAGGGCACTGTGTTTAGCTTAACTAACTTCCTCTATTTGTACAACCCGGAAGTCGCGGGGATTCTGGTACGAGATATGGGAGTGGCGCTACGGTGTCACTATGGGCTTCGATAGCTGATTGGCTGAGCGAGTACAATTACGTCACAGCCTCGCCAGCGAATCACATAGTATTTCTCAAAAAGTTTCAGCCAATCACAAGGCTTCCACGCTCTCAGCTGTGTTTATAAACAAATTCATCATCCACACCAAAATGCTCCACCCTTCTTCCTCCTCCTCCTCTTCCACCTCCTAGCTTCTCCTCCTCCTCTTCCTCCTCCTAACCTTTTCTTATAGCAGCCGGCAGCAGTTGTAGCAGTAGCAGCAGCAGCAGCAATAAAATATAAGCGGTGTTTTTGTCGTCCAAGCATCGTCTTATATAGTACGAAGACCACTCCAATAACACTTGCTGAAATGTGTGTTACATGGCTTATATTTTATTACTGCTGCCACCACCACTACCATCACCGTTGCCACCACTACAACCACCACCAACTGCTATTAGAAAAGGTACTTCTTCTTCCTCCTCCTCCACCTCCTAGCTTCTCCCTCTCCTTCTCCTCCCCCTCTTCCTCCTCCCAAACCCTTCCCACAGCAGCCGGCAGCAGTTGCAGTAGCAGCAGTAGCAATAGCAGCAGCAGAAGCAGCAGTAATAAAATATAAGCCGTGTTTTTGTCGTCCAAGCATTGTCTTGGTACGAAGACCACTCCAATAACACGCTGAAATGTGTGTTACACGGCTATATATATTTTATTACTGCTGCCACCACTACCACTATCACCGCTGCCACTACCACAACTACCACCAACTACTACAAGAAAAGGCTAGGAGGAGAAGGAGAAGGAGAAGGAATATAATTATATTATATGTACCTTGTCTGTCGCGGAGCTATGCGTGGTGGTGTATGGTGTGGTGAGTCATGGTCAGATGCCACTGTTCCCCCATCACCCCCATAACAAACTCATCACGAGCGGATGGCATTGTAATATGGCCTAATTTCATTTGTATACTTGCCCTGTTCAGTTCTTGAGTCAGAAAACATCATATATACTCAATTTATGAGTATTTTTATGTATATTGCGTGCTCTACAACTGCCTGGAGGCAGTTGTCTGTTTTGACAGCTCAACGTCTTTAAATACGTCATCAATGTGCCCGCAGAATGCTAAAAGTTGCCCAAAACAGCTGTTGGAAGTCGCTAGGTCGTGCAGACCGGAAGTAAGCCTCTCTGAATGTAGCCCCTGGAGCGTTGACATGTGCTCACCCTACTTGACAACGTCGCACAAGCAGCCTTGCCGCAACTTACAGGGATGTGTACAAACTCATTGTTTTGTCATCAGAAAACCAATCGTTCGTAGAATTATATAGTCATATCATATATCAAAATGTACACAGAGTATTTAAAACTCATTTAGAAGGAGTTATTAGTTAACCATATGACAGGGTAGCGGTGCTGATGTGGCATATCCTCTAATCCCGCCAGCCACATCCAAAGTGACTTGATATTTTTAAAACACTATAGTGAAGCGTTCATGGTGTGATGCCACCTCAGAAATGGAGCCGCTTGGTGTGGGAGCCGCGGCTGGCAGCGGCCATGTTTAAGCGTGGATGCCAGGCTGGAGAGCGGCTGCTTTGTGTGAACCGGGGGTGGAAGCGGCGTTGATGAAGTTGGCGCCAAAAAAGACGTCTGCCGGCCAGGGCATGTAGTACGGTACGGTACGGTAATATTTTTCGTAATTCGTACCTCAGATAAATACAGTACCGTAATTCCGTAACGTACCTGAATATTTGTATCGTACCGTACTGGTACGATTAGTTTTCGTACCGTAATTGCGAACTATTTTTCGTACCCAAAAAAGATTTGACTTTCAGAAACAAAATCAATAATTGACAAAATTACCAAAAAATTTCCATTGTGATTAATATACACATACTTTTGCAGGTAGTACATACAACACAGTAATTTCTACCCATTTATCTCTATATACTACATACATTTCATAATTACATCCTATACCCAAGACTTACAAATCATTAACTATATATATATATATATATATATATATATATATATATATATATATATATATATATACACGACAGGAAAACTTTAAAACTGGTGTAAGAATGATCATGTCTTATCAGCCGGACAATAGTCCCTAGCTGCGACGTAGTAGTTTTTGCTGAATTTCGCTGATAATATGGCACAAATTTACCTGATTTGTACATTTAGTAGCACGGGCTTAACTTTCGGACCACACTAATAGAGCTAAAATGGAATGACATGGTGATAGGAGAACGTCGTCTGGCGAAATAACTTTCTCGAGTCTTTTAACATTAATACAAAAACTTTGTTGTTCAAATTTTACAAATTTATGCTATCAAAGCGACCGGAAACTTTTTGCGCTGATTCATTTGCCCCAAATTTTTTGGTTCTTAGAGATCTCTCACACTTGTTGAGAACGTGAAAATGTTGGAACTCTCGCCGACGGGGACGAGAGTACCATAAACCTTCACCATCATCCGAATTCCACCACAAAACATTGCAAGATATCTTAAGTATGCATGACATTACTGTTGACGGACTGAACAATATTAATGTGTAGGTAGGGGTTTGCTGATAGGTATTTGTGGAAATGGCTACATTGCTTTTGAGGGAAAATCTTAAGAGCAAGGGCTCCACGGTAAGCTGACCCAAATGTTGGCTCTATGTGTTATACTTACTGTCCTTAACACATCTGTTTAGATTTTAATGAGTGCTGATCCTTACTTTGCCTACATGGCCGATATTAAATTTCAGGTTCTTGAGAAAAACTAAGTCCAGTAGGGTTAGGTTAGGTCAGGTCAGGTCAGGTTAGGTTAGGTTAGGTTAGTGCACAGCCCGATGGGCTCGAGGGGGGGGGTGCTAGGTAAGGTCTGTAGAGTTTTGTCATCTTTAGAATAAAGGCTCAACCTCCTATCTTCTTCTTCTTCTTATAGACAACAAGCTTGGGGACATGGTGGAAACCGGAGTTGGAGGGGGAGCACACATATAAGGGAAATATGGCCCCGATAAAGTCTATGAACTAGGGAAATTTCCCTAGTTTGTGGATTTTTTTGTGGGGGCCATATTTCCCTTATGTGTGTGCTCCCCCACCCAAAAACCCCGGTTTCCACCATGTCCCCAAGCTTTTTGGGCTATAAGAAGAAAAAGAAGGGGGTGGAGCCCTTGTTCTTAAGATTTACCATATATATAAAATATTATTTTATTATATTATTTTAAAATATATATTATTATATATAAGGGTATTTCTGTATATTTTGGTTAAATAAGTATATTTATGAAAGAAGGATTAATGGCAATTTTTGGTGTACCCTGTTTTTTTATTTGACATATAATTAATGGTGTAAATGATGTACAGTAAACCCTCGCTTTGACGAACAAATTGGGGGAAGGATGCGAGGTTAAAATTTATCCGAGTGATCCGAACTTTTCGCATGTAACAAATTGTGGTCGTTATAGGGAGATAAAAGTTCCCTATTTCCGACTTTTTTACGGTATCGTGAACTTTGTCCGTTACATCTGACGAAAGTTCGTATACTTGCATACATGCAGCCATCACAAATGCTACACGAATACAGGCAATTAAAAACAATCAGAACCGTACAACACATTACTGAACTTATTCGGTAAAGCACGCATATACCGGACTGGCAGAAAAAGTGTTGAAGCCGATATTTGTTATCTAAAGGTCCGTAAAAGCGAGGGTTCATGTATACACTAAACTTTAAAAAAAGTACTACAGGAGCATCAGTGTATATACCTAATACTTTCGGTTTGGTGACATTAAGTAGGATTAGGTTATGGGTCAGAGTGTTTTTTGCATATAGGAAATAAAAAATTATGAAACTAGTTTATGAGAAATTGTATTTTTTTGAATATGAATGTTAATCGTTTTTTACTGGCAAACTTTGGTTGCAATTATCTGACCAAATCGTATTACACTGGCCCTTTGTGCATTAAATCTGAGGTTTAAATATATTTTTTATTTTAGTGTATAGTTGGATTATTTGCTTTTGTTATTTAATTTTTACTTGTCCTTATAAAACTTCTATATAGGTACACATCAACAACATACTTTTTATATTATTTGCATTTCCTTGTATATTTAGCCTGTTTATCTATAAAGGTGGCAAATATCGGTAAATATTTAGGATGAAACAGTGAACATGACTATTGCATGTATGAACAAACACTCAAAAAATGCTGTCTGTCTCTATTTCTTTTCATGGCAAGGGTTTATCTGCAATAGTAACACAGTCTATGTTTCGGGTATGTATGTGCCGTTGCATGAAGTGTTATCCAAACCGAAGATGAAGGAGAAGACTCTGAGAGAAGGAGAGGGGGATTAAATAAATAAATAAATAAATAAATATCTTTATTTCCATGAAACATGGTTATACTATCAAACCTACATCACAGATTTTCCCTATGCAATATATACTAAAATTTGAAACTTCTGGAAAGTCACGCAAATAAAAAAAAAATACTAAAAAGAAAGTCAATCGAACATTAAAAGGAAATGAAATATAACATTAAACATTAAGAACTAAAAGTCACTTCAAATATCTTTAAAATACTACTAATAACATATGCAACTGCTATTTGATATGGGAAACAAATTATAGTTCACTTAGGGTCAATTAAAAGTAATTTATAAGTCAAGACTTAAAAGTGTAGACTTCCTAATTAATGATGCATGAAGGCAAATTGTTCCATAGTTAAGGCCTTTGTACAGTGATGGGTCTGGCACCAGTCGTTTCTGACTCTTGGCACTAAAGGTCTTTTAGCTGCCTTGTTGTACTGGCTGTATTTTCCCTGAAAATGGAAAAAATATATACCACTCCGGACACAACCCTTGACAGCCTTATAAGCGCGAGACATTTTTTTATAAATATATCTTTTTATTGTTAACCACTTTAACTCTTTTATGATAGGAGTAACGTGATCCTTCTTCTAGCTCCTCCAATAGCTAGTTTAGCTGCAATATTTTGCAGTTTTAAACGCTAAAAAGTAGAGTTGAGAAAAATACTTGTCGAGTCCCATATACCCACCCTACAGTAATTCATTAAACTGAGAGAGAGAGAGAGAGAGAGAGAAGAGGAGAGAAGAGAGAGAGAGAGAGAGAGAGAGGGGAGAGGGGAGAGAGAGAAAAGAGAGAGAGAGAGAAGAGAGAGAGAGAGGAGAGAAGAAGAGAGAGAGAGAGAGATTAATTTAATGCCAAAATTAGCCAAGAATGAAAAACCGCCCCCCTATCTTCCAAGCAAAATAAACCAACCCAAAAATCAGCCCAACCCCAAAGCGGAAAATTCCCGGCACTGGCGGCCAGATGAGGCCAGTTAATGAAATCCCTCATTATACCTGACCCTTGCCATCAGGTGCAGCAGTTAATAAAAAAATAAGTCACTAATGTGGAACTCGACCCAGCCAGTCCCATATGATGTCTGTAGGTGCCCGCCTCTTTACCTTGCCCTATTAATAGTCCTTGGTTTATGGAGCAAAAAAACATTAATGTGAAGGATATGTGTTGTGATCCATTCACAATATCGTCAGTCAGTTATCGTAAATTATTAATGGCTTTCATTCGACGGTACACTTTCGTCATTGTGTGGCTGTTTTGTTTACAATTATCAGCTGTGAGCGCCAAGCGGGCGAGCCTCGAACAGCACTGTCAGCCGTTCTGGCGAGGCACGAAAGCGAGAGAGAAGCCGCAAGAAGCCGTAAGAAGCCGGCTTCTTACGGCTTCTCTCACCAAAATTTGCCTATAGTATTGTAGAATTAGGTATAAAACAAGATAATATAAATATAGTGATATGATAAAATTAATAATCTCAGTTTGGGATTAACTAATACCACAATTAATCAGAACGATAATGTAAAGTAAGGGTTGTGGGGGAAAGTTATTGGAACCTCCACGTGTAGCCAAAGCTACGTGTACACAGCCCTCCACCAGGTGGAGAGTTTAGTCACGCTCTCGATTATCAACAGTTAAGGTGTAGTCACGTTTGACCAAAATCGTGTGTTTAATAATTAACCGCTCAATCGGTTGTTGAAAAAGGACGTGGTACATCACCACACAAACGAATATCTCGCCCGGGGTTAATAATTCCATTGGTACCCTGGAAAGTACCAGCCTCCAGCCATTAACCAGGAACACCACGTGGGACCAACAACTGCCACTTGGAATACACACGTGGATATAATCTAGGTCGTTTTTGGGATATCTGGAGGTGAGAATTCATTCCACATTGATTTTAATTTCCACATTGGTGCCCTCGAGTATAGGATATCTACGGGTATGTACAAAGGGGGCCGTTTTTTGGACATAGCTTTTTGCCCTCAGCGACTGTCGTTTGAAGGCACGAAGGTGAGGCCTTTTCCGGGCTCCAGGTGGCCGGGCATATCAATTTAATACAGAGGCTCGCCTAAATCAAATACTCCAGTGGCCTCATGATCTCACAGGTCTCTTTCTCGGGGGTAATGAAATAGATAACGATTGTAGCCCCAGAGTCATTATAAATAACATCAAGGGTATTGTTAAGACGAAAGATGAGAAATGTGGCAGTCAGGTAGGATTGTGTATGATAGAGCCTAGAAAGACCAATTGCTCTCATAGACCCCACCAGATGAGCCAACTGAGCTACGATAGGGTCAAGGAGGCAATTAATAGGGCATTGAAAACGGAATTGAAAGGGTAGCTATACGGCAGTTCATTTTAACGCGCAGCCTTTCGAAACAGATCTTTCCCGAGATGGGGTGCACTGGACACGGAGAGGTTGCTACTTTGTCAAAACTAAGATAATAAGTTTCATAAATCATAAAAAAGTGGAGTGGGATGCTATCCAAGCACTAGGAGGATACTGGTCCGATTAAAACCATCTAACAACCAGTTCCCCACGCCCCCTTCGGTGAACAACCTCGACTTGGCCACCTCGACCCACCTGCCGCGTCACAAACAACCACAGCACACATGCCGCATTAGTACCATCCGCCAACAGTGATTACAAAGTTAGTTTTTATAAATAAAGTGGTGGATGGTCATAGGCCTGGCTGCGCGGTAGGCTTTGGTAGACCGAGCCAACGGCACATCCACCACTTAGAATATTAAACACCTAAGTAGGGAACACTAACTTGTAATCTTACATATAATTTTTCTTTCACTTCATCTAATTATCAACTAAATCATGGCAGAAGGGGCTAAACTCGCATTAGCGGCTAAATAAGGATGGCTTACACGAATATATGCAACGTGTGAGGAAACAACTAAAGCTATTCCTATTGACTATTCTAGTTTAAATACGGGTGTGCTAATGTAAAAACGTTAATGGCATAATTATGAAGAGGCTTACCTCCTATATGAAGTTCTGCTAAGAGAAGCTGGGAATAAATAATTAATTCAACATTGTGAGACCAAGTATGAGCAAGAATGTAAAAAATACCTGGATACGGTATTCGAATATGATAAATTAGGGCGTGATCAGAAACCCACAGCTAAAGCCTCTTTCCCCCAAATTAAATTACCAGACTTGTCAGTGCCCCACTTTGAAGGGGAAAAATTAGTTCTCCTTTTGGGACAAATTCACATTGATTGATGATAGGAATGAATTAACAGAGGTGAATACATTAACTTATTTGTTGGGTCAGTTGAGAGGTCCTGCATATCTGCTGGTAAAGGAATTAACAATTGAAATTGGCAATTATAATGTGGCACTCAAGATTCTTAGAGATAATTTTGAAGATAAAGACTTGTTTATAAATAATCTTTTCTGCAAGTTACCATCTACTGAGCCCTTCTCACATTTTCAGAGAATTCGAAGAGTTCAGAGTAACTTTAAATTGCACCCTAAGAGCAATTGAAGGTCATAAACCCTTTATGGAGTCAGACTGGATGGTCAGTATCATGATATGGAGAAAACTACCAAACAGGATGCAAGACCGTTTAAATCAGAGGTACAATAGTAATTATTTAACGAACAAACAGATAGATGAGGGATTATTGCAGGAGTGCAAACATCTGCAGGGTATTGAGCAGGAACCCCCCCCACAGGGAAATTGAAATAACTAGACCTAAGGGTAATCAGCAATAACAGCCACCTTTAGAGTTTATAGATCCCTCATTAATGGGTAGTTATCCCGCACCTGCTAAAGTTACGATGGTAAGAAAGCCTGTAGATAATATTCAAAGTACTCGACAAACCAGTAAACCACTAAGACCTACTCAAAGAACAGGTGCCATTCCTAAATATAGGGTTATTACTAGTGAAGTCAGAAATTGCGCATTATGTGGGGAAGAGCATCCACCCTCCACTTGTAATATATACCCAGATTGTTCCACTAAGCTTAAAAGGTTAATGAACCTAATTGCCTAACCTGCCTTAGTGGTAAACATGCTGTAAAAGCCTGTCCTATTAATCTGGGTACTTGTAAGAAGTGTAGAAATTCCATTAATCACATAGCTCCTTGTCCTAACGGTGATATTAAAACAGATCCTACGGTCGTTAAATTAGCAGTAACTGTAACACCAACTGAGTAGTTCATCCGATGTCCCTACGGCAAAATTGAAGGTGAGCCACAATGGCAATTCGGTAATTATTGTAAAGGCAATGTTTGACAGTGGTGCACAAAGATAATTTATTGGTGGGGAGATAGTTCATATATTACAACTACCTATAATTAGCAAAGTGAGCTTAGCCATATCAGGATTTTTTGCCAACAACGAAGCTCAAAATTTTGATATAGATCGACCACTAGTCCAATTATGAAATTATAAATGTAGGTAGCTGCTGTAGTTAATAATATTGGTATAAATTTAACTGTAAAAGGACTAAAATCTACTGCTGAAATGTTGAAAGAGAAAGGTGTTAGACTAGTTAGAAATACCTTTGAAGACGTTGATGGTCCATTCCAATTAATTATAGGCACTGATTATTTTGGGCGATACCTAAGTAAGGTCATCAAGAGACATAACATATCTATGTTCACCAGTGCTGGTGGTAATGTAATAATGGGATCTATCTCACAAACCACTCACCAGCTCGAACAAGAGGAAGATATTCCTAGTCATGCACAACCCCTTTCATTTGCTAGAATTGGAACGTCTTTAGTACCCACTCACTCAAATCAACGAGTTATTAGAAGAAGGGGATACCCCTGTGCATAGATTATGGGATCTGGAAACTTTTGGTATAAAACCTAAACAAGTACCACAAGAGGATAAAATACTCTAGATCACTATGATCATACTGTTAATTATGTGAACGGCAAATATGAAGTAGGATTACCTTGGCAAATAGATGCCCCTGTGTTACCTTCCAATTATCACATAGTTAAGAGCCAATTTAATAGTTCATTGAGAAAACTGATGAAACCAGTCTAAATTGGAGTGCTATGATAAGATAATCCAAGATCAATTAAAGGATGACTTTATCGAAAAACTAGACAGTATAGTGGATCATAACGTAGGACATTATTTACATCATCATGCAGTGGCCAGAGATTCATCAACCACCCCCAATTAAAATAGTATTCAATTGTAGTTTCAAAGCAAAACAAAATTCTAGCTTAAATGACTGCCTTCTGACAGGCTCTTGTCAAATTTAGTAGATAATTTAGTAAAATTCGGAACAGATAAATTCGCCTATGTGGCTGATATCTCCAAAGCATTTCTAAGATTAGGTCTAAGGGAAGAAGACAGAGATTTCACAAAATTCCTATGGCCTGAAAATATAGATTAGGAGGACAGTCCACTAGCAACACATAGGTTTAAATTTAACCTTTTTGGTTCTTGCTCAAGCCCTTTCTTATTATATAAAACATTACAGTATCATTTTAGAGGTTCAGATTGTCCAGAATTAGGGAAGAACTTCTATATGAGACGGCAGATAATGATAAGGATTATGATATAATATATCTGGACTTTAGTAAGGCATTTGACAAAGTACCACACGAGCGACTCTTAAATAAGGTTAGGGCTCATGGAATAGATGGGAAGGTTCTTCATTGGATCAGAGCTTGGCTAAGTAATAGGCAACAAAGGGTTACAATTAATGGTTCGAAATCTGAATGGGGACTGGTGACAAGTGGAGTTCCACAAGGGTCTGTTTTGGATCCATTACTATTTTTGATTTACATCAACGACTTGGATAGTGGGATTAGCAGTGATATCAGCAAGTTTGCTGATGATATTAAGCTAGGTAGGATTATTGGATCACAGTCTGATGTAAACATATTGCATGGAGACTTAGATAAACTTAACGAGTGGGCAGTCAGATGGCAGATGGAATTTAATATTGATAAATGCAGCGTTATGAATGTTGGTAGAAAAAACCCTGGTAATAAATACATCATAAGCAATGTATCGCTGAAAAGATCAGAAGGTGAAAAAGATCTTGGAGTGAGGATGAGCCCAGACCTCCGATCTAGGAAACAATGTATTGAGGCCAGAAATAGAGCTAATAGAGTATTAGGATTCATTACCAGAAGTATTAAAAGTAGAAGTGCGGAAGTTATTATAAAGCTTTATCTGGCTCTAGTCAGGCCTCACCTAGACTATGCGGTTCAGTTTTTATCTCCATATTACAGGAAGGATATAGCCTTGTTAGAAACAGTGCAGAGAAGGATGACTAAAATGATACAAGGGATGCGTAACTTTAGTTATGAGAGGAGATTGAAGTTATCAAATTTACACTCACTCGAGAGACGCAGAGTAAGGGGCGATCTGATAGAAGTTTTTAAGTGGATAAAGGGATTTATTAAAGGAGAGGTAGGAAAAGTTATTACGGCTTTTAACCAGGGTAGAACAAGAAGTAACGGATTCAAGCTGGAAAAGCATATAATTAGAAAGGAAATAGGGAAAAACTGGTTCACTAATAGGTTGGTGAATGAATGGAATGGTCTCAGTAGACAGGTAGTTAGTGCGGAGTCATTAGGGAGCTTTAAAGAGGAGCTGGATAGGTTCATGGATGGGGATGAAAGGTGGATGTAGGTAGTGTTAGGCGACAGGAACTACCACGTATAGGCCTCGCGGCCTCTTGTAGCTTCCTTATTTTCTTATGTTCTTATGTTCTTGTATGGATAATTTTCAGGGGAAGATAGATTCAGAGGAAGACCTAATGAAAATGTATAACCCGGCTAATAAAGAATGCAGGAAGGCCAGTCGCCCTTTACAGAGTTGGAATACTAATTCTCCAAAGCTAGAAAGGATAATAAGGAAAGACTTCCTTAATTATACAGCACCAGAAGTCCAATCAGTGTTACGATTGTGGTGGAATGTAAAAACTGATTAAATAAGATTAAAGGCTCCAGATTTGTCTGATGTAGTTTTAACAAAGAGAACACTCTTAATACAGGTCAGCCAACTATTTGACCCCTTGGGCATAGTGAGCCCAATAACTATAAGGTGTAAATGTCTAATACAAAAGGCCTGGGGAGAACACCTCGATTTGGATACCCGCCTTGATGGGAAATATACAACAGAATGGGAGACTATAAAATACGAGTTCAATAAAATAAATGAAGTTCACATAAGTAGAAGAATAAATACTGCTGGGCGACAACCCCAGCAACTACACATATTTTGTGATGCTTCAAAAAGTGCAGATGGTGCAGTAGCCTACCTTAAAGCAGGAGAGGAATGTAATTTAACTATGTCTAAGACTCTGGTTTCCCCAATTAAGCCTAGAACCCTGCCTCAAATGAAGCTTACTGCATTAGAATTAGGCACTAAATTAGCACAATATCTAAGTAATTTATTACAAATTAGTGAGGTATATCTGTGGACCGATAGTAAAATTTGCCTACACTGGTTAGTGATACATAAAACAAAAATCCCTCACGTAAGAAATCATATTGGTAAAATAAATTATTTAGGTTTCATATTTCACTATAATCATGTTGCTACCAAGGTAAACCCAGCTGATATTTTGTCCAGAGGAACTACTATCCTCACATTGAATACAGGATCATGGTGTAAAGGTCCTACCTGGCTGAAAAATAATAATGAATGGCCTAATAAAAAGGTATATAGTAAGTCAGACATATCAGAAGATAAAATAATGGAACCTATATTGATCCCAGATCCTGTTATGGACATAAAAAGGTTTCCTTATTGAGCAAACTATCGAAGACTACTAATTTAGTCTTCAAATTCATAAAAAGGGATAGCTCTGATCCTTTAAAGTTTTGGGTCAGAACAATACAAAAGCAGGAATTTCCCTACGAATATCAGCTCTTAACCTCGGCCAGAACCCATAGGAACAAATTTATCAAATCATTAGATAGCTCCTTGTCCATACCTAATCATAGACTAACCCTATATAAACATTATAACCCTATATAAACATTCCAATGTACCAAGGTCCCAAGATATATAATGATATCCCTCTACATATCAAACATTCACCTAGCTTATTAATCAATCAATCATTGGGGGCATACCCAGGGGGGGGGGGGGGGGGGGGTCGCCTCGCACACCCTACGACGCCACTCCAGGGGGTCACCACGCGCGAGTCCCCATGCAGGCTTCTTTCCCATACCAAGTAGCTCTCGACAAGAAACATCAACTTGCCCTAGCCACGAGACTTGTGGGCGCCCCCTTGGCCTCGTCCACGCCGGATTGTCTCTTACAGATACAACCCGATGGGAGGGATCGGTTTCAGGGTAGCGTGCCACATGTCCATATAGCCGAAATTGGCGCTGACGGACTATGCAGGTAATAGGCCCGATTCAGTTTCACGGTGCATTCTCTGATTTGACACGTAATCATCCCAGCGATACCACATGATTCTGCGTAGACACTTATTACCAAAAGTATCGATTCGTCTCTTCAAGTCGCTATTTAGTGTCCATGTCTAGCAACCATAGAGTAAGACAGGGATCCCAAGCGAATTGAAGATCCGGATCTTTGTCCTCCTGCACAGGTACCGACAACGCCAAATAGTACTGCTGAGCGAGTCCATAACACCGTGGGCTAGGTCAGTCCGCCGTAAGGCTTCTTGACGTGACCCGCCGTCATTATGGACTGCTCTACTAAGGTATGTAAAAATTTCCAAGATCTCAATGTCCTCGCCGCACGCATGAACAGACTGTACTGTTTCATCTATTAAACCTCCAAACACCTGGACCTTGGTCTTAAGCCAGGAGACCTCAACTCCCAATGGCTATGCTTCATCGTGCAGCGCCTTGAGAGCCATCACCAGGACCTCCAGCAACTCAGCAAAGATTACTGCATCATCGGCAAAAAACAAGTTCAGCGATCTTGGTGTTGCCGAGGGATGCTCCACAATCACTTTGATCTACAACTTTGCCCAATACCCAGTCCATACAAGTGTTGAAGAGTGATGGGGCAAGGACGCACCCTTGCATCACTCCTGTATGAACAGGAAAGAAGCTGGATACACCTCCCCGACACAGCACTTCACAGCATTCTCAGTCCCAGAGTACAGACCAGTCATCAAACCAATAGTCCTTGCAGGAATCCCGCTAAGTCGCAGAAGATCCCAGAGTGACTCACGATGCACTGAGTCAAACGCCTTCTTGATATCAACATAGGCTGCAAGCATCCCTGTCAAAACTCACGTCGGCGTTCCACCAGGACACGCAGCGTTAAGATACGGTCTGTTGTTGACTTACCAGGCGGGAACCCAGATTGCTGAGGTTTCTGATGCTTCAGCAGATGACTGCGGATCCGTGTCAGCAATAGATGGGCAAGTACCTTGCCTGGCACGCTGAGCAGTGTAATACCGCGGTAATTGTTGCAGTCCTGACGGTCCCATTTCCCTTTTCAGATAGGGATGCCCAGCCCCCATTTTCAGTCAGGAGGAATGTTACCTGATTGCCACACGGCAGTCAAGACAGCATGCACCCCGCGGATCATGGCCTCACCCCCAGCCTTGAGGAGCTCCGCACTGATATTACAAACACCAGCTGCCTTTCCACCCCTCAACTTTGCTACAGCCTCTCTGACTTCGTCAGGAGAGGGTGCGGATTTGTCAATGGGAGGATTGGCATCCACTGCCCGTAACCCAGTGGTGTGAAGCTGCTCAATCGGAGGCTCCACCGTGAACAACTGCCCAAAGTACTCAGCCCAACGAGCCATCTGCCCGTCCATGTCCGACACGAGGCGCCCATCTGCTGCCCGAATAGCACTGCCAGAGGAGATTGACGACCGTAGTAGAGGATTCCC
>JACEEZ010020087.1:277785-282785 GCA_016584305.1 Chionoecetes opilio
GTTCGAAAACTTGGCTGAATCTCTTGTTAGTGCTAGATCAATTGATCACACTGTTCTCAGTGAGCTTATTTAGGAACGCTTGTTTCTGTTGCGCAGTGAACTCAGATCTTACTTCGCTGAACTAGATAAAAACAACGCAAGATTCATCAGGAGACCATTTACTGCTTATGGTCACTCACTGCCTGACCATGTGCAAGAGGAATTTGCTGAATTTGTGAATGATTCGACTGATCGATAATAAAATGAGACTTCTCCACTGACCAAGCTCTGGTCGCAAATTAGCCGGTCATATCCCCGACATGCCAATCAGGCTATTGCGAAGCTCCTGACTTTACTGACGACGAATCTCTGTGAAAAAGCATTTTCAGTTTTATGCATCATGAAAAACAAATTTCGAGCCAGGCTTCAAATGGAAAATTATCTCAAGCTAGCAGTGTCAAGGACAGCTCCAAAAATTGAAGCTCTAGTTGCGAGTATGCAAGCCCATCCTTCGTACTGATTCTCCTCATGTATCATGTAAGTAAAATGTATATGAGTCAAGTGGATGCTTTGCATACATTATGATTACAGTATATTTGTTTGCTAATTTTTTTCATTTCAATATGCATCATCAAAGTAAAATGCTTGCAAAGATCCATCAGTATTTTCAAATATTTTATGTACATTCAAAGACTACTCTATACTGTACTTGCTACTCGTGCCCCGCGCCAACCCGCCCATGACCAGTGGAGGCCAGTTTTGCGATTTCTGCATTTTAGAACATCACCCCTATTTCCTTTCCTAAGGTTTATCAGCATATATAATATACCATTATCTTCGTAAATGTTTGTTCTATAATATTATCAAATAAAAAACAGTAAAATACACTAAAGAAAGGCCATTATGAGAGAGTGAAGAAATATGCATGACCTCAATATATGCTTAAACTCTTCGCCATTTAATATTTTGCGTGAAAACATTTTAGATGAAACATATCAATAGAAGCGGATTTTCATTAGCTTTCCATCGATATATTTTGTTTTCTGATAAATGAATTAAAACTATGCATAAATTAGCGTTAACTAAAAAAATAACATCATCAATCGGATCGGCAAGTAAAAAAGTGTTCCATGAATACAGTAGACTAGGGTTTATCAGTATAAATGATACACTGTTATCTTCGTAAATGTTTGTTTTATAATATTATCAAATAAAAAACTGTAAAATACACTAAAGAAATTCCATTATGAGACTCTGAAGAAATATGTATGAACTTATATTCACTTAAACTTATCACCATTTAATATTTTCTGTGAAGACTTTTTACATGCAACATATCAATAGAAGCGGAATTTTATTAGCTTTCCATTGCTATATTTCGTTGTCTGATAAATGATTTAGAACCATGCATAAATTAGCGTTAACTAAATAAATAACATCCTCAATCGGGTAATTATCCCGATAGATGATGTTATTTTTTTAGCTAACGCTAATTTATGCATGGCTCTGATTCATTTATCAGAAAACGAAAAATATCAATGGAAAGCTAATCAAAATCCGCTTCTATTGATATGTTTCATCTAAAATGTTCTCTCGCAAAATATTAAATGGCGATGAGCTCAAGTGAATATTAAGTTCATGCATATTTCTTCACTCTCGCATAATGGCATTTCTTTAGTGTATTTTACTGTTTTGTATTCGATAATATTATAGAACAAACATTTACGAAGTTAACGGTGTATCATTTATACTGATAAACCATAGGAAGGGAAAAGGGAGTGATGTTCGAAAATGGCAGGAATCACAAAACTGGCCTCCACTGAAAATAGCCCAAAATGAGTAGCAAGTCCAGTATAGAGTAGTCTTTGATACATTATAAAGATATCACCGAAATTCCGCTTAGAAAATAAGGGGTACGTGTTAGAATGGAGCATGTCCACTAGGGGTGCGTGGAGGAAGAAAGATTTGGATCCTTTGTTTTAGACGGAACAGCAGAAAATATACGACCAAGTAACCCTCATTTTAATAGATTTGAAATGGTTAACCATAAAATATAAAATAATTCATGACACAGTAGTAACTATCTTCAAATGCCTAAATAATCTTTACCCCAATCATCTATTGCATCTTTTCATTGTTAATCGACTACCTACACTACGAAACGGCAACAAAACAACCTCTACGTCCCTATAACCAACACTGATGTAGGTAGTCGATCCCTTTTACTAAGTGGACCTATAACTGTGGAATGAACTCCTTCCTTCTGTTATAGAAGGTCACACTTTAACAACGTTTAGTTAAGACTACAACAAATACTCCTCAATAAAAGCTGCTTGACTACATAATAATATAGTGACCTGCAAAGATAATATCATTGGGATCATTAATATTACATGCTTCATACATACATATACACTTTAGGCTTGCCAACCCTCCCGGAATCGCCGGGACTCTCCCGGATTCATGTATAATCTTTCGTTTCCCGAAATGGATTTAGAATCCTCTGGAATCTTAGAAAATATATTCGGGCTTAATTCAGGGTTCGGGTTTCGAACCATGAAATTATGATATACCAAAAAATCACTGAATTTCAAGATATTTTAATCGTGGATCATCTACTGATATTTTCAACTTTTAGTTTTAGTCTACTATTACCGTCAACAGCACTATAGTCACAACTGCACTTATGTCGCATGCCGCAATGTATTACAAGTTTTAGCATCAATACTGATTTGTAGTATATGCCACTAAAGACAGGTATATAATATAAACTACTGTGCATGCTTCTTCAGTGGCACATACAAATCAGTAGTGATGCTAACATTCGTAATATATTGCACCTGGCATTCCAATCTGGCATCATTTAGCACCTTATTTGTGAACCATTTTTTCCCTATTTCCTTTTTAAATCTACGTTTTTCCAGTTTGAATCCGTTACTTCTTGTTCTACCCTGCTATCTAGCCATAAGAACATTTCCTACATTTCCTTTATTGAATCCCTTTAACCACGTCAAAACTTATATCAGATCGTCCCTTACTCTACGCCTATCGAGTGTGTGTAAATTTAATAGCTTCAATCTCAAATTTGTGTTTGCTCACACACAGGCAAGCCTAATACCCTTACCAGGACCTAACTCTGCCTCCCTTTCTCCGTACACCACCACATCTGGGTTCAGTACCTCGGATCGTCTGGCCAACTCTCACTCTGCCTAATTGTACTTCTCTATCTCTCCCAGCTTTTTTTCCTCCCTAACTTATTCCCCCATTTGCCTCCCCCGGTCCATCAGCTTACTCTCATACATATGTATTATTGTTTATATGGAAGTATCAATATTTATGTTGTATATATATATATATAATATATATATATATATATATATATATATATATTATATATATATATATTATATATTATATATATATATAATATATATATATATATATATATATATATAATATATATAAATATTATATATATATATATATATATTTGCATGAATACCAGTATTGCTTCCTAACGAGTGTGTACCCTCACATTGTTTATATTTTACGTTAATTACTTGTAACAAGAATAACAACAGTTCTGGAATAAACTGTATTATTATTATCATTAGTAGTAGTATAGTACTATACATTCACCTCCACCTCCATTATCCATATTCCTCTACCCTACCTCCCACCCACCATTACTTGAAACCTTTGTGACAATAATCCAAATTGTCTCGTTACTAAAAGACCTCTCCATCCTTTTTTCTGACTTTTATCCTCATATATCTGTTTTATTTAATTATAATCCCACACCTCCTTCTTCAGCTTTCTTCAGCTTATTTCCACGTGTCCTTTCCTCCCTCGAGCAGATGGCTCGTTGGGCTGAGTACTTTGGGCAGTTGTTCACGGTGGACCCTCCAACTGAGCAGCTTCACACCACTGGGTTACAGGGAGTGGATGCCGATCCTCCAATTGACGAAACCGCACCCTCTCTTGACGAAGTCAGAGAGGCTGTAGCAAAGTTGAAGGGTGGAAAGGCAGCTGGTGTTTGTAATATCAGTGCGGAGCTCCTCAAAGCTGGGGGTGAGGCCATGATCTGCGGGTTGCATGCTGTCCTGACTGCCGTGTGACAATCAGGTACCATTCCTCCTGACTGGAAAAGGGGGCTGGTCGTCCCTATCTGGAAAGGGAAAGGGGACCGTCAGGACTGCAACAATTACCGCGGTATTACACTGCTCAGCGTACCAGGCAAGGTGCTTGCCCATCTATTGCTGACACGAATTCGCAGTCATCTGGTGAAGCATCAGAGACCTCAGCAGTCTGGGTTCACGACTGGTAAGTCAACAACGGACCGTATCCTAGCGCTTCGTGTCCTGGTGGAACGCCGACGTGAGTTTCGAAAGGGGATGCTTGCAGCCTATGTTGATCTCAAGAAGGCGTTTGACTCAGTGCATCGTGAGTCACTCTGGGATCTTCTGCGACTTCGAGGGATTCCTGCAAGGACTATTGGTTTGATAACTGGTCTGTATTCTGGGACTGAGAGTGCTGTGAAGTGTGGGGCAGGTGTATCCAGCTTCTTTCCTGTGAATACAGGAGTGAGGCAAGGGTGCGTCCTTGCCCCATCACTTTTCAACGCTTGTATGGACTGGGTATTGGACAAGGTTGTAGATCAAAGTGATTGTGGAGCATCCGTCGGCAACACCAAGATCACTGATCTTGTTTTTGCCGATGATGCAGTAATCTTTGCTGAGTCGCTGGAGGTCCTGGTGATGGCTCTCGAGGCGCTGCACGAGGAGGCAAAGCCTTTGGGACTTGAGGTCTCCTGGCTCAAGACCAAGGTCCAGGTATTTGGAGACTTACTAGATGAAGCAGTACAGTCTGTTCATGCGTGTGGCGAGGACATTGAGATCTTGGAAAGTTTTACATATCTTGGTAGCGCAGTCCATAATGACGGCGGGTCACGTCAAGAAGTCTTACGGCGGATTGGCATAGCCCACGGTGTTGTGGACTCGCTCAGCGGGAGTATTTGGCGT